>OZ022253.1:4165058-4225740 GCA_963978915.1 Caenorhabditis parvicauda
AAGCAAAAATCTAATGTCCCCCGCGAGGACCGATCCAAAGACTACTCCAAGAAAACCTCACCAATAGCTATTGCAACCAAATAAGTCGACATCAACGGTGTTTTCTGGAAGGTGGTCCTTACTTTTCCTTTGCCAACTCGTTTTGCTGTTTCCTTCAGGATTGGCATGTTCGAAAGTACCGTATACCGATCTTGGTGTATGGTAGAAATGTTGAATGTTGCCTGAAAAGTTTTGGGTCGAAAAACTTTGATCTAAAACTTTTTTGGATGTTTTACTGTAGTCGCTCTATTTTTTATAATTCAATCATTCAAACTCAGGAAAATTTTTAGTAACTCTTCTATATTTCAAAGCATTATAATAAAAGTTGTCTTACTGTAGGTGGGTAGGTCAAAAAATTTTCAGAAACTTTTACATTACTGTCATTTTTCAAGGAACATATAATTTTTTCACACTTTAGATAGGTAAATCAAATCGTTTACTACAGTAATTTCTTACACTTTTTGAAATCTATGAGATCATCTTTGTCTTACTGTAGGCCTGTAGATCAAAAGTAGCTACAGTAAGCCACCTTGACCAAGATCTCATACTTTTAATGCAAAACTATTCAGTCAACTTTGTCATACTGTAGGTCGTAAATATTAACTTCTACTATACTCTTTCTGAAATTAGTAAGATCAACGTTGTCTTACTGTAGATCAAAACTAGCTACAGTAACCCACCTTGATTCCCGGCTCATCCCAGCAAGGGAAAAATGCTCTAGCAAGTGTCGGTTGCAAATTTGTCGTGAATGATGTCGCTTTTAGTGAGGTTTCCTTGTCAATAGAACATCTAACTCCATCATTCTTTTCATCGCAAATTGTAACGTTGAATTGCATCTCGAGAGTGTATCTGGAACATGAAGACATCATCATTTTGAATGAGAATGGTTTCTAGAACATAAAGGTCAACTTGTTTATTTTCGCGAATTTCTCAGCTCACAGTTACCGTAGTCCAATGACACTTTTGTAACTTTTACCAGATGCAAATAACACCGATACAAGGTGTTTTTTCTAATATTCTGAACACAGTTTATGCTTGAAATCAGAAATTTATAACAACCGATTTTTTGACCGACCATTCATGCCCGAAGACACGCCCACTTTTGGATTGGCTAAAATTGATACACTATTATATTGTTGAGTTTTTCAAAAGTTACGCTCAAAACATCAAAAATAGCAAGTTTCAAATAAACGTGCACATATGCCTTGCAGCGAGTTGCCGACCATCCGCGGGTTTCGCCAAAATCACTCACTTTCCCTTTTTCAAGGCTTCCTTCAGTACTATTCTTCCCAGCTTCTTGGTTTCCTCTCTCTTGAATAATCTCGGATGAAGGCGTCGATCTAAACTTTCTCAATGAAAAACGGAAAAATGAAAGAAAACCGTCTCTCTTAACCCTCATTCTTTCGATTTTGACGTTCGAACCAAGATGAAAATGGATCTCGTTGTCTGTTGTGTTTCCATAGCTCTCCAGATGAATCGTGACGTTTCCTTTGACCAGAAGGTCGGAGTCGAATTTAGAAAGGTCCAGCTGGAAAGGGGAATGTGAAAAATGGGAAAAAGTAAGTCTCGAAGCCAAAACGGCTCCCCCAAGTCAGTAAATTACAAATTTTGGCACAATCTTGCAAAATTTCACAGAGAAACAAGTCCCTCTCACTCTCATTTTTTGAAGATTCAAAACAAAAAACAGGTGTCGGACCCAACACGGTTCCACTCATAGGTAAGGTAAACCTCTGAGAAATCTCTAAATAAGGATTCAAAGTGATTGAAGTCTGTTAAATATCAACGAATTTACTTTTTAATGAAAAATGAGAAACATTAATACCCACGAAATTTCATTTTTTGACCTACAAACTTCAAAATTACCTGCAGATCATAATGATACGGTAGAATGTACAATGGAAGAGGTACCAATAGCGCATCTATCTCCAATTTTTCGTTCCTTTTCGAATGCATATTTTCAGCTAGCCGGAAGACATCTCCAATGGGGGGATTCACATCAGTTAGCGTGTAGTTTTTCCGTTTATCGAGCTGAAAATGCATGTGTCGTCATTTATGATGTCCTCCGTGTGTGTTGAATGACGAAAATTTGCAGAAAACACTGGAAAACCAATTTTCCGTCAATTATTGTGTTTCTAGTGCATACAGGAGACGACATTTCACAGAAATGTACACAGTATGCAAAAAAATTATTGTCGTCGAGTACTGTGTCCGGAGTGCAGTAATAAAAAGGCGTCATGTAGTACAATCGTTACAAAAATTTTGCCAGTTATGATCTATTTAGTGCATCAACTTCAAAAATGTCGTCAGATATGCTGTTTTTGGTGCATTTTCGAGTACTGTCGTCAGATATAATGTTGCTAGTGCACTTATCGAAATAAAATGTTAGTACTGGTATCAGTCTCTCCATCGGCTCTGGTGTCTTTGGTCGTGGTGTCGTCAAAAGTGTTGGTGGTGGCTTCGAAGTCGTCGTCGAGTTATCTCGAGTCACCAAGTGAATCACTCGTAACTGAATGTTAGTTGTTAGTTAATTTGGTGGCCGACCTGCCGCGGGTTTCGCTGATTATGAGTTTCAATGTGGTTCCGAACATAAAAATGGCCAAAATAGGTAAGTTTAGATTTTCTCTTATTTTCAAGTTAGAATGTTACTCTTGTTAGTAAATCTACAAGGCGTCGTTCTTCTGTCAAGTCTGTATCATTTTGATGTTAACCAGAGAAACTTATTTCAAGAGTTTTTCTCATATTAGTTAGTGAAAGCTATGCAGTGTCAACTGGAAAGTCGTTCTCATCCCAACCTTCAACCGTTTTTCAAATTTATCAATCATTCCAGCAAGAAGATGTTACTCCTGGTAGCAAAAATTACGAAGCGTAAACTGGAACATCGTTCTTGTTACAAACTCTTCCGCAGTTTTCCATGTTAGACCATGCGACACTATTAGTCAAATTTACGAAGAGTCAACTGGAACATCGTTCGCCTCAAAAACTCACGATTTCCTCGTTTTCAACCTGATTTTTGGACGCATAGTGACCGATTATGAAGACAAGGAAGACCACCAGTAAGAAAATGGCGTGTAAGAGCAGTATTACAATGCATTTTCGCGTCCATTCCCAGTTTTTTCTGGACCTTCGGCAGTCACCTAAAAGTTTAATATGAGATTTTGAACGTAGCGACCTTACCATGATTTTTGCAGTGTAGCTAGATGACTAAAACCGTTTGAGTGCAGCTAACTAACCATGAAATTTTGAGCGTAGCGAGGGACTATGAGATTTTGATTTTGACGTGCTAGTCATGATACTTTGAGCGTAGTGAGTTGACTAACGCATTTTGAGCGCAGAGAGGTGACCATGATTTTTTGAGCGTAGAGAGGTGACCATGATTTTTTGAGCGTAGAGAGGTGACCATGATTTTTTGAGCTTGGAGAGGTGACCATGATTTCTTGAGCGTTATGAGATGACCATGAGATTTTGAACGAAGAACATGTACATTTGAGCGTAGCGGACTAGCCATGATTTTTGAGTGTAGCAAATTAACCATGTTTTTCTGAGCGTGGCGATGTGAGTATAATTTGCTAAGTGTAGCTAGGACAAAACGACTGTCCGACCTCCCACGTGTTTCACCGAAAAGCTTACCATTCGTGATTTGAATTTCAGGCCGAATACAGGCACTTCGTTCTTCGTGAAAAGAGTGTCCGTTCATCGTAGTTGGATCATTTTTGTACTGCAAAAAGTGAACGTTTGAGGGTTTAAGAAAACTGATAAGAAGACGATAAAAAGGTTTACGATCGGCTACTTAGACAATAATGTTTTATGCGGAAGAGAGAGAGAGAGAGAGAGAGAGAGAGAGAGAGAGAGAGAGAGAGAGAGAGAGAGAGAGAGAGGAGAGAGAGAGAGAGAGAGAGAGAGAGAGAGAGAGAGAGAGAGAGAGAGAGAGAGAGAGAGAGAGAGGAAGAGAGAGAGAGAGAGAGAGAGAGAGAGAGAGAGGAGAGAGAGAGAGAGAGAGAGAGAGAGAGAGAGAGAGAGAGAGAGAGAGAGAGAGAGAGAGACTCGCCTAATCTTCCATTCAAAAATGTTTTGAAAACTAAATATGATACTTTGAAAATGAGCTGAAAATAAATTAGCTCTGAAAAACTTGAGAATCCTTCATTTATAAAATCAATATAAAAATGTAAAAATGATTCAGCTAATTAATTTAAATTTTTTTCGGGTGAAAATCAAACTTAGGGCATACTTACTAGTAACTTTAGGAACGGCGAAAAGTCTCTAATAAAAGTGAAATGTCACTCAAGATGCTTTCTAAATTAACCTCAGGAAATAACAAAATCTCGCGAAAAGAATGTTTGCTCTGCTTTTAAAATTCGATGTTGAATTTTCAGTGAGTGATTAGAGAGGAACAACTCTGTTTTAAAACCTCACTGATTCTAATGCATATTTTTAATGATAGGAAAGACATGAACAAAACAATGAGAAACAATAAAGATGTGAACAAAGGTGTGGTAAAGCTGAAACATGCGAAACCCGCGGACGGTCGGCGACTCAATTTAAACAGATTCGAACAAAAATTTTAGAATGATGCGTGGAAAAACCCTGAAGTCGGAGAAGGAAAATACGATTGGATTCAGAAAAAAATCGGGTGAATCCAGAGTGGCACCTGTAATTGGTCAGATTGGATCCAACCTAGATCAAATTAGAATTTTAATTTAATGGAAAATTGGCCTATAACCATGATTATACACCATAATAATTCATTTCATAATATCTATAGTATTAAATGCATCTAGAGCTTTCAAAAATACTCAGAAAAGGAAACTCTGCTTAGATTCCAGTTATTCCCAAATTAGGTGTGATTGGATCCTATCAGAAATTCTTAATAAAAACCCGCGAAAGGTCGGCGACTGAACTAACAAGAAGCACGAATTGTGAAAACACAAGATGGATCTATAATGAGCAGATGTAATTATATTCCCCTTCGTTTCGGCTGATTTGTTCACGATGGACCTCTTTTATCCCCGTTTTATGTTCAATCGAGTCAAGATGTTTCAGATCCGGTTTGTTTTTATTGGTTTTTGGGTCTGGGATGGGTTGGGTTAGGCTGGGGAAAAATTTAGACTGAAAATTTAGGTTTTAGTCTTAAAGTTCGAACAGCTTGGGATGTTAGGTGGATGATAAGAAGATTCATAGGTTCAGGCTGTCAGGCTGATTTCAAGAAAAACCTGGATGGAATGCTCGGAGACTTTTCGTAGTTAGAAAAAGCTAGGGAAAACCATTGGCTTATATTAACGCGAGTTAAACCTAAAGAGGATGTTAGGCTGTTAGGTTCATGATATGGAAGGGCTTAGGCTAAGGCTTAAATTACAGAACAGTTTAGGCTGTTAGGAGGAAAAAGTTCAGGCTATGGAACAGTTAGGTTCAAGAAAGAAAATGGCTTGGGCTACGGCTTAGTCTAGGAAACAGTTAAGGTTGTTCGGTTCAAGATAGAAAATGGCTTAGGCTACGGCTTAGTCTAGGTTACAATTTATGCTGTTAGGTTCATGATGGAGAAGACTTAGGCTACGGCTTAGTCTAGGAAAAAGTTTATGCTGTTAGGTTCATGATGGAAAAAGGCTTAGGCTACGGCTTGGTCTAGGAAACAGTTTAGGCTGTTAGGTTCAAAATAGGGAGAGCTTCAGGCTATGAATAAAAAGCCTCAAGCTCAACATCAAACTAAGCCGAGTTAAACATTAAGCTCTACTACCCTTGGCTCAAGGTGAGTGCTTGAAAGTGTGAAAATAGTACACACAAATCACCCGTGGATGATGGAATGATTGGACACTTACGATGGGTGTAAAGTTGAATGAAAAATGACGACGATCAGCGACAACAAATAAAAGGTAAAACAGAGACGACGCCATAATGAATAACAACAATGGGTAAAAGGTTCAATTGTGTTAGCTTTGAGTTCGGTTTTATGTGTTTATTACTTTGTGTGCACTTTTTGGAATTGGTAGAGAGAGAGAGAGAGAAAGAGAGAGAAAGAGAGAGAGAGAGAGAGAGAGAGAGAGAGAGGAGAGAGAGTGAGAGGAGAGAGAGGTCAGAAGCTATCAATTACACTATCAAACTTTCAAACAGAAACAGAAATATTTAAAAAAAAATTAAATTAAAAAAAATTTTAAATAAAAATAAAACAATAGTAATGATCTCTCTTTTCTTCTCTCAGTCTCTCTCTCTCTCTCTTTCTCTCTTTCTCTCTTTCTCACTCCCTCTTTCTCTTTTTCTCACTCTTTCTCTCTCTTCCTCAAGCTTTCTCTCTATCTCTCTCTCTCTCTTTCTCTCTCTTTTTTCTCTCCCTCTCCCTCCCTCTCTCTCTCTCTCTCTCTCTCTCTCTCTCTCTCTCTCTCTCCCCAGTCACAATAATATAGAATAAATCCAAAAGATGGTAAAGATGGGTGCGGCACAGCGTGTGTCGGTGTGCTTGTTAGCCCCTTGATCATATCTCCATAAACATACAGCTGGAGTGCCACTTCTTACCTTGTGTGACCTTGTTATTGAGGGAACTACAGACTTTTAGGGCGGCTCAAACTGGATTGAGTGAACGTAGCGAGTGGAACAAGTAAATATGGGAGAATATTAGGGAAACTTGAGACTTCACTGATTCACGAGCGTAGCTAGGCTCAAAAGTTCTTTTTTTCGAGTAAAGACGAAGTTGATTTTTTAGAAGTTTTATTCAGAAGGAATTCGCGGTTGGCTCTACCCGCTTGTTGTGAGCGTGAAAAATAATTTTGAAATCTCAAACAAATCTTGAGAATTTCTCATTGGAGTCACAAACGCAACGATCGTAGGGAGGTTATAAAAAACATCTGAAAGAACAACCAATCAAAATTTTTCTTTGGTGTTTGAAAAAGGTTAGTGTTGAAAAAACCCATTCAAAGGAGTAACAAAAATGAGCGTAGCGAGGTGAAAACAAAATTAAAAGAACACCCAATCAAAATGATTTTAGGTTGTTTGAAAAAAAACGGCAATATGAGGGCATGAATTCACTTAATGGAAGATAATCAGAATGAGCATACATAGTATTCTGAACGTAGCGAAGTTACGACAAACATCTAACCAACAACCAGCCAAGGCGGCGTGAAGAACATAAGAGGGTAAAAGTGTTCGTAGTTGATTGATAGTGTCTAGTAGGTAATAAATAGCCTAATACTACGTTCGTCTTCTGATCGTCATGTGATAGTGTATGGTTGGGTTAAACTGAGCGTAGCGAGTTCGGTGAGTGAGCGTAGCCAATGAAGTTCATTCAAGGTAAACGAAGATTGTTTTAAAAATTGTTTTGAGCGTAGCGAATTGAGGTGCTGAGCGTAGTCCTCAAAATTTATTCGAGGTAAACGTGTAGTAGTAGTAGTAAAAGTAGTCCATAACCAGAGGGGTTCAAACCAACTCAAAAGTTGCGAACCGCTGTCAAAATGATTTTTGTTGATTTTCAATAATGTAAACAGTTATTGAAACGGAAAAAAAACTGTCCAAAACAGCGAAAGTAACAATTTTCTCAAAATCAGAAAGGCCTGTTCGGGTATGAACATTCCGTTCACAAAAAAGTTTTTTCATAGTCAGAGAGGACAAAACTCAGCGAAACTTGGTAGCTGTAAAGAAAAATATCTGAACTACTTGTGAAAAATTGAAATTCAACTTTTCACCCTTCTAATCTGTAGTTCACGGAAATCAAATCAAGTTGAACGTAGATTGTAAAAAAAATCAGTATGAGCGAGTTGAGATGAATTGAAGACTATGCCAAGGCACATACAATATCGCTAGAAGCATGGCCGTTTTCAAACGCGCTCTAATCTCAATTTTGCAGAATGAGTACGGTAACTCTCACAACGAACAGTTAGATCTTTATGGATTTAAATTATCATTCTTACTTTCAGGCCATTGAAATTAAAGGCGCATCACTTAATCGTTCCTGTGTTTCAAGGCGAAACTGCTACAGAACTAAGTAACCGATTTACGGAGGCCAGATTTTTTTACAGGTAGAGGAAGCTATGTGCAAGGTGCCATGCGAGCGTAGCGAGGTGCAAACAACAATGCGTAACTCAATGAGAGAACGTTAAAACAATGTGATCAGTTGGAGTGAACTAACGCCGAAACAGCGAAAGGATTATATGAGAACTTGCTGTCACTTTTTCCCATGAGCATGACTCGATGCTGGCAGAATTCACACCTAGTGATGTTTTCTCTTAGGACCTTAAGTAAGGTTAACACTTAGGCTGTAGATGGAAGATTGAACAGAGGAAACAAAGAATATCTATTTTTCAGATAAACTTTAGAAAAATCAAAAATTTGGAAAATTTTGAAGAATACGAAATGAAAAGGAATGAAAATGCATTAACATTTCTTACTTCTAGAAATCCAAGAGAAATTGGGGAGACGAAAAAGGAAAAAAATCATAAATCCAAGAAAAAACCCTGAAATTAAGACTTTAAATAAAATCCAATGTAAGCCCAACTAGATAGAAAAAAGAAAAAAAACAAACCTGAAACATTAAATGACTCAAAATAAAGAGCCAATGATTACATAGAAAAACTGAAATAAAGCAAGAATCCAAGAAAAGAACCTAAATTTAAGGCCTTAACCTAAAAGTTTAAGGGAGAACCTATGACAACCCTCGTTTTTGCCCTGCGGCGACACTTACTAATTAGGTAATAGGATATCCTAAGAGTCGCTAAATAAACTTATTGCGTATAATCGCATTATTCACTCAATTGGCCCGCGATTCGCCCCAGACTACCCTTTATTATGTTTCTTTGTTCAGATCTGACTTTTGGTTTTCAATCAAAGTTTGAACTTAGGATGGGCGGGACAAGGTCGAGGTGGCATGAGCGTAGCGAGGGATAAATTGTTCTTTTTCGTGTTCTATGAAGAGTTAGAGAGTCTCGAGCGTAGAGAGCTTCTGGTTATTTTTGTGAGCGTAGCGAAGGATGGATTGTTCCTTCACTGTTTTTGAACTGAATATGAACAATACAGAGTGATAACGTCGTGAGCGTAGCGAGGTTCTGGTTATTTTTGTGAACGTAGAGAGCATTAGGTCAGTTTTTTGGGCGTATCGAGTGATTTATTGTTCTTTGAAGCGTTAGAGTCATGAGCGTAGCGAGGTTTAGGTTATTTCAACAATACAAAGGTTATTTACCAAATACAAAGTAACAACGTCGTAAGCGTAGCGACGTTTAGGTTGTTTTTTTGTGAGCGTAGCGAGAGTTAGGTCGGTTTTTCTGAGCGTAGCGACGGGTAAATCGTTCGTTTTATGTTCTGAGAACTTCATATGGTCGGTACAGAGTTGAAGAGTCATGAGAGTAGCGATGTTTGAGTTGTTTTTCATAAGCGTAGCTAGAATTTCCTATTTCATGAACTGAAGACGGGCGGTAAGAATCGTGAACGTAGCGAGGATTAGGCTAAATGAAAGTGATGTGGAGATAAAATTTGAAAAGATCAGACAACTGAGCTTGCGTTCAATTGTTCAAAAACTTTGTACTTTTCAGCTCACAAAGTCGAGACTGCCAAAGATGAGTTATGGCCGGACGTCAAGCAAAGTATACTTAACAAAAAAAAGTTGAAAACCTTCAGAAGTACTTTCAGAACAAGTGATGAAAGTACCGTTGACACAGTTACCCAGAATAATGTAAAGAGTACAGTAGGTAATCTTGCTACAGTAACCTGGGATACTGTAAAGGGTACCATATACAATCTTGATACAGTAACCAAGGATACTGTAAAGAATACCGTACGCAATTTGGACACAGCGACGGAAGATACTGTAAAGATCACCGTATGAAACTTTGATACAGTAACCAAGGATACTGTAAAGAATACCGTACGCAATTTGAATATAGCGACGAAGGATACTGTAAAGAGTACCGTATAAAATTTTGATACAGTAACCAAGGATACTGTAAAGAATACCGTACGCAATTTGAATATAGCGACGGAGGATACTGTAAAGAGTACCGTATAAAATTTTGATACAGTAACCAAGGATACTGTAAAGAATACCGTACGCAATTCGAATGCAGCGACGGAGTATACAGTAAAGGGTACCGTATGAAATTTTGATACAGTAACCAAGGATACTGTAACTGTGAAAGAGTTCAGCAAGATGTCGCAAGAAAGTGATTCTCGAGGTGGATCGTTTGTTTATCTAACACGCCAATCAAACGAGATCGAGTCATATCACACTTCAAATCATCAATTCTCGGTTTCAATTTGCAACGGATTTGAGAGTGAAAGCAGAAACGGCCAATGTGGAGCGGTCAGCGTCGCGGTCGAGAAGAACTGAAGGCCGTGATGCAAAGCGGTCTCGCGTCGCGGTTAGTACGAGAAATGAAAGAGTAACATTGCGGAGAGCCATTGGCAGGGATTAGTAAGTGAGATGCAAGGGAACCTTGTGGGTTTGAGAGAGCCACATTTCTATAAAAGTTTTGGCAATGTTGAAACTACAGTAACTTTTTGATCTACCGTGGAAACCGTCTTCAAAGCAGTCTTATAATTTCTGCTATATATCACCCAAATTGAGTTGAGAGGGGAATATTCGAGTTACAGTATCTTTTGATCTACCGTGAAAGTACAGTAACTTTTCGAGAAGCTACCGTACATAGGCAATATTGTGATGTCTTACTAAAATTGATGAAGGAGAACCAAACTATTCCAGGTGAATGAAGATACAGTAAATTTTTGACCTACCGGGAAAAGTACAGTATCTGAAAAAGTCATTTTGTGATCTCTCACAAAAATAGTGAAGGTTAAGAATAAAAAATCAAGGCATGCTACTCTCTAGATCAGAAAAAGGCTACAGTGAGCTTCCTAGATACAGTAACCCACTGTAACCGTGCCAGAACTTCTAAGGATACTGTAACCGTGCCAGAACTTCTAAGGATACTGTAACCGTGCCAGAACTTCTGAGGATACTGTAACCGTGCCATAAATTCTAAAGATACTGTAACCGTGCCAGAACTTCTAAGGATACTGTTACCGTGCCAGAACTTCTAAGGATACTGTAACCGTGCCAGAACTTCTAAGGATACTGTAACCGTGCCAGAACTTCTAAGGATACTGTAACCGTGCCAGAACTTGGATGGATGACGAGAACTATCAAGAGTTGGGTGAAAAACAGAAATTCTCATGTTTAAAAATTTTATTACCCTCTTTGCCACAGCCCACCATAGGGAAAATGCAAATGAGAGTGGCTAGTGACAGTTAGTTATTATGTAAAGCCATTGAACGACTGTTTTTCCGACTATTTTATGGTAATGAGGTTTCTCACGTTTAGAACTTCGGTACTATCCTCTCCTACAGTAATCCAAGCAAGGACGAATTTTTGAAACACGCGTTTTTTAATGTTTTGGCTATGACTTGAATAATCCAATGAGCTGAAATTTGGCACATATCTTACAACTTTCATTCATCATCTCATTGGCTAAACACCGTCGTACAATTTCTGCTGACGCGGAGAACCGCATCAATTTTTCCCGCGCGCTGATGCGCGGTTGAGCGCACTCTCACAAAAGTTGAAAACTCATAGAAAAAGTGTGACACAAAGTAAAAATGAACATTTTTGGCCGTCTTCGTCGAGGAAAAGATGAGTTATGAATGTGTCGAGCAAATTGAATCAGCACACCTCATCCATAAAATTTTGAATGATTTCTAGTTTTCAGCATATGAAGGAAGTTGGGAGTCTTACCGAGAGAGAGAGGGAGGGAGGGAGGAAAAAGAGAGAGAGATAGAGGAAACCTCGGTCCCAAAAGTGGAAAAAATCGTATAAGAGACGTTTCACGAGAAAAACGACCGAAAAGTGCGCTAGGCTGTCTGTAGTCCGTTTCAGCTGATATTTTGTACACAAGTAGATTTTGATGCGCTGAATCCAAATATGTCGGTTCTGTTCCAATATGTCCTACCAAAGTCTCGCAGTACTTTCCCAAACTTGGCCCTTTCCAAACTTTAAACAATCATATCTTCCTTCAAACAATTTTTCAAAGAAAACACTTCTGGAAACAGAGTAAAACAAACATGAATAATCGATCAATATCAAAATTTCTGAAAATTATCGATTGATTTTGGCGCGGTCGTTTTTTGTCCATAACTTCACTCATATATTCGCGCGGCTTTATTTTATGATCCCGTTAG
Source organism: Caenorhabditis parvicauda (assembly GCA_963978915.1). Classification (NCBI taxonomy): domain Eukaryota; kingdom Metazoa; phylum Nematoda; class Chromadorea; order Rhabditida; family Rhabditidae; genus Caenorhabditis; species Caenorhabditis parvicauda. The sequence goes on from OZ022253.1 coordinate 4,177,239, forward strand.
ATAGAGAAAGAAAATATGCATCGATTGAATACAAAAAATCAAAATTTTGTTGTGCGTGTGAATTAGTATGTACTGTTGAAACAAACATTTCTCAAAAGTACCCTTCAAAATAAAATTTTCGACTTTTTTATGACTTCAATAGTATTTTTATCATCAAAAAAGGTATAGTACCAAAATTTTAAATAAAACTCCGCCTAGTTCTTGAGATACGGTATTTACATTTTTCGTTTTTGACCAAGTTTGCGCACGCTTATCTCCAAAACTGAACCATCAACGTTGCTTGTTTTTTGAGTCTACAATGTCTGCTAGTTGAAATCTATCGTTTGATAGTAATTACTATGTATCCCGTTCGAATTCAATACAGTTATCATGTAACCGTATGAAAAAGCATGTTTCATAGTTATTTAGGCTCTACGAAAAGACAAATTTGATTCTTCATATTTTTATTGCATTTGTTTACTAAGCTTATCAAGTTCAAAAACTGATTTGGTAACAAAAAAACATTTTATTTATTACAGAGTTAATTTTAAGAAAAAATGTCTCATAGAAAAGTTTTAACATTTTAATTGATGACATGACTGTCACCAATCGACGTAAAATATTTTTCTGATCAAAATGACTTTTAGTTTTTTGAAATTGTTGCAAAATGAACTGAGTTATGTGAAAAAACTTAGAAAAATCACATAGAGAAAAGAAAGTAAGAATGAAAGAGAGGTATTGGAGGCGCGCTGTCCTTGCTCCCTCTTATTTTTTTTGGTCCGATTTTCATTATTTCTGTCTATTTTCGTTCATTTTGCATCAATTTTTGAAAATTTTCTATCGATCCGGATCAGAAAATTTTTTTTACAGAGAATGATAGCAGTTTCAATGTGGAAGAACACCTTTGCTCACTTGATTCATTGGTTTTTCATAAAAGCAGAGATAAAACAGCCAAATTTTGATCAGTTTTTCGGAAAAGTTGTGAATGTAGGATAAAAGAGCAAAACAATAAAATCATCGCAAATTGGGCTGTAATTGTGGTTTTACAGTACTTAAAAGATGTGAAATATGGTGTTTCATAGGGTTGATTCGAAGGATGAGAACTCTCTCAAATCCAAACGGGATACATGGTGATTACTATCAAACGATAGATTTTGACTAGCAGACATTGTAGACTCAAAAAACGAGCAACGTTGATGGTTCGGTTTTGGACATAAGCGTGCGCAAACTTTGTCAAAAACGAAAAATGTGAATACCGTATCTTAAGAACTAGGCGGAGTTTAATTTCAAATTTTGGTACAATACCTTTTTTGATGATAAAAGAACGATTAAAATCATAAAAAAGTCGAAAATTTAATTTTGAAGGGTACTTTTGAGAATTGTTTTTTTCAACATTACATACTAATTCACACGCACAACAAAATTTTGATTTTTTGTATTCAATCGATGCATATTTTCTTTCTCTATCCAACGGGATCAAAAAATAAAGCCGCGCGAATATATGTGTGAAGTTATGGACAAAAAACGACCGCGCCAAAATCAATCGATAATTTTCAGAAATTTTGATATCGATCGATTATTCATGTTTGTTTTACTCTGTTTTCAAAATTGTTTTCTTTGAAAAATTGTTTGAAGAGAGATATGATCGTCTAAAGTTTGGAAAGGGCCAAGTTTGGGAAAGTACTGCGAGACTTTGGTAGGACATACTGGAACAGAACCGACATATTTGGATTCAGCGCACTGAAATCTACTCGTGTACAAAATTTCAACTAAAACGGACTACAGACAGCCTAGTGCACTTTTTGGCTGTTTTCGGTCGTTTCTCTCGTGAAACGTCTCATAAAAGTGCGGCGCGCCGCAACTTTAATCCTGCATGATCTATCCGTCATATTTAGTGTGTGAAATGTCTTTAAAGGCGATAGGGGCTCAGTTTTGGACGACTGCCAGAAAGGATTATTTTGATGGGTAAAGTGTAAGGTTTGTGAAAGTATCAAGGAATTTTCGATTTGGGAATTGGATGATAATAATAAAAAATGTTACAAAATCATGAAAATAAACAAGTTACTTCTTTTCTCAAGAAAGAGGTGAGAGAAAGAGCGAGAGAGAGAGAAAGAGAGAGAGAGAGAGAGAGAGAGAAAGAGAGGGAGAGAGGAAGAGAGAGAGAGAGAGAGACAGTGAGACACAGAGAGAGAGACACAGAGAGAGAAAGATAGAGAGAGAGAAAAAGAGAGCGAGAGAGCGAGAGAAAAAGAGAGTGAGAGATAGAGAGAGTGAGAAAGAGAGAGAGAGAGAGAGAGCGAGAGAAAAAGAGAGAGAGCGAGAGAAAAAGAGAGAGCGAGAGATAGCTAGATAAAGCGAAAGAGAGAGTGAAAGAAGTAGTGAAACAAAAAAATCCTGTGAACTTTATAAAATACATTAATCCAACGAAACAAGTAACTTTTACATACATGTTATTCGTAAAAGGGAAAATACCGAAAACCCGGAGAAAAAAGTTATTATAAGGCAAGTGTAAATACGATTCTTTGTGAATAATATTATGCTATCGGGAAACATACCAGGGATGGCTACAAAATCGCAAAGTCAACTGATAGTATGAATTTTACTTAAATTTTGTTGGGTCTAACAAAATTTTGATTCTACTTGTGTTGAAAAATCGAATGAAAAAAAAGATTTTCATTTTTAAAGAAATCAATTGATGAAATAACGTTAATTTTGTAACCACCTTTACTCAGGAATTGAAAAATAGTAGAATTTATATTTATGATGCTTAAGTTAAAAATGTCGTCTTTCTCGGAATCAAGACTTCAAAAACAGGAAAATAGTTTTTTTTATCGAAAAACCATTTTATTTCTCGAATTGAAACTTGAAACAGTGAGAACGCATTTTTTTTTCCTCAACTTAACCATAGAATTACGAAATTTTGTCGAAAAACATCAAAAATCCACCCATTTCCATTGCCTGAGGGGTACAATTTCACGGTTAATAGAACATCCGTGGAGGTTGGTGGACTTCAACTTTCGGTGTCATCAGTCGATCGATGAACGCCATTAGCTCATCCACCTTCATGATTTTTACACCCTTGCTCAGGATCATCATTCCAGCGTGACTGTCAGGACTCTTGTCTGGAAATTGTGAATGTTACTGTAGTTTGAAATTTTATGATTGTGAGTTTTGGAGATACTGTAACTTTCCTCTACAAAATTCAATAAACGGTTAACTGTATTTCAACAAGCTCTGGTACCCGGTACTGTATTTTTAAGGGCGTTGTAGATGTCGTTAGGATTTCCTTTATCAGGAACATTCGCTACTGTAGGTTGCAGGGCTACTGTAGTTCTATAACTCTGAACCTAGTTTCCGACCATTTTTTTTGAAATTAACCTTCACTTTCTTCTTTTATTCTATGATTTTTTTAAAAACTAAATTTAATACCTATTTTCCTTCATTCCATAATTTTTATCGAATTTTAATTTTGAAATCATGCTGATTTTCCTTCTTTTTAACGCTTTTTAAAAGTATGTTATAAATTTCTCACAAGAAAAAACTCACTGGTCAAATAGATGACCTGTCGATTGTACACACGGACATTTTCATGCAGCTCTTTCAGACACGTGACCGTCCTCTCCGTGTCCGCAAACTGATCATCGTCACAGCCGTGTCTCGGCATTATCTTGACCGTTCCGTTCTTCCAGTTGTTCTCCAGCACCTTTTTGTACATCGACTGCATTCTGTCGTCTCTGAATCATCGTGTTTTTTTCTGCTCATTTCTTTCTATACTCGGGTTGCTGGTGTTTTAACTCTCTCTCTCTCTCTCTCTCTCTCTCTCTCTCTCTTCTACTCTCTCTCTCCGTCTCTATCCCTCTCTTTCGCATAAATTCCAGCCGCATTTCAATTGGATAGGGAAAAAGTAGAATCAAGTGATCCGAGCGTAGCGAGAAATATAACTTTTCTCCTCTTTTTTCAAACACAAAACCGGTAAGCGGTATTATTTGAGGTATCAAATTTCTTATAATATTTGATGAGAACGCAACGCGGTCAGAAACCGTGCTGCGGTTCTAGAAAAAAAGAGGAAAACTAACTGGTTGAGCCTTTCAAACTCTCCGGCATGAATCTCCAAATTTGAGTTCGAGTGAGTGCTCAATTTCAGGGTGCAGACCTTGTTGCAAATCGACTCCAGAAGTTCAGGCGACCTGGAAAATGGATACTGGATAAGGGGCGCAATGCGGCCGCGAGGCGGTTGGAATTACTTATTGTATTTTTTTTCGAAAAAAGCCCCATCGACGTCTAGAAGATTCGAACTCGTAGCCTTTTTGGTTACAGACTAACGACATACCTACACGACTAGAGGCATATGTCTATCAAGATTGTAAGCACAAGATGCAAGCACAAGATGCAAGAAACTGTAAGCACAAGATGCAAAAAAGCAAAAATGGCATAGATGTGGTTCGAACTCTGGCCTATCAGGTCTAGACATGGGCATATTGCCAATCATTGGCAGTCGATTGGCAATGCCTCTTTTCCATTACCAATAACATTGGCAGTTGGCAATGCAATTGACTTGGATTTTGATTTCTAGGCCTTCTTGACGTTAAAGATGGTTTTATAACAAACTGCAATGCCAATCGACTGCCAATGATTGGCAATATGCCCATGCCTAATCAGGTCCCAATCAGACTTCCTACTAGACCAGAGAAGGATGTTCTTTCTCAGAAAAGCAAATCGAAGAGGATCGAACCCTGGCCTCTCTGGTTCCAGTAAGACGTTATATCCATTAGACTAGAGATCAAACTAATGAAGAACTTACATGATATTCCTGTTGTACATCAACGTGTCGATCACCACTACGATGCCCGTTGGTTCGTAGAATTGTGGTGGCATGGGTCTTCTGACGCCGTACGCGTTGCTTGGTGGGTTCGTGGCGGAGAAGCCAAAAGTTGGCGCAGGAATGGGAATTGGTGCACGTGCGACTGGCGCTTGGCGATTGAAAAATGAGATTGGTGCTTGCTGAAAATCTGAGAATGTCATGCCGTCGTAAAAGTTTGCTCCAATTCGTGAAAACCGTTGAACTAACTGTTTTTGAATTTCAACAAACCCGTTAGGAGTTAAAACTGACTTTTCGATTTTAACAGATCGAAAAAAAACATTGAATGAAGGTTTATCCTTTTGACAAAATCGTAAAACCGTCGCATCCCGTTTTTTTAAACGTGAGAAACATGGTGTGCGTTACCATTACACATCTCTTTTCAGGTTAGGTTAGGGTCAGCTTAAGGTTCAACCTAATCGTGATAACAAGGTGATTGGGATGTTCCGAGCAGTTATGTTTGAAAAAACGGGATGCGATTTACTTAATATCGGTTTGATCAACATTTTCAAAAAAAGGGAAATCATACGACTGGACGAGGTATCGGAATTGCTGACATCGCTGGTGGCGGTACCATCTGCACGGGTGCCGGGATTTGAACAAGTCCTGGTGGATGATTTAGCTGTGGTGAGAACCTGAAAGTGATGGTCTCTCATTGTTTTCCTACTGTGTTTCGTTTTCAGTTAACTATTTCAAATTATGTTATATTGAACACTTCACAACATATCAAAATCAAAAAAAAATCGAGTGCGAGCAGAAAATTGAAAAATTTGGACAGAAATTCTTCGAAAACTGTTTTGATTTAATCATGACAAACATCAGTTTTTTCCTCTTAAAGGTGAATTTTCAAACAATTATAAATCAAACCTTTGAGGGAACGGGACATTTTGACTCGGCTTGGTCGGTGTGGTTCTGAAATTTATTATTCCTTTCTCTCTCTCTCTCTCTCTCTCTCTCTCTCTCTCTCTCTCTCTCTCTCTCTCTCTCTTTCTCTCTCTCTTTCTCTCTCTCTCTCTCTCTCTCTCTCTCTCTCTCTCTTTCTCTTTCTCTCTCTCTCTCTCTCTCTCTCTCTCTCCCCTCTCTCTCTCTTTTCTACATTTTACAATAAAATTCCAAAACCATACACTTCAGTCTTCGTCACTTCATCATCGCTTTCAATCTCTCCATCTTCAATCTCTGAATCGGTTTCCTTTTCATTCTCCTTCCTTTTCATCAGATTCGCCCATCTCGTTTCCGCTTCGACCGTTGCTCTTTCGCCCTGCTCTGCTTCCTTTTGATCGTGTTGTCGCGGTTTCTTCTTCTTTTTCTTCCCTTCTTGAGCTGGTGGGGGAACTGTCTTGACGATGACGATGTCCGATCCGTCGTCCTGAACGTTCAGAATATGCGTGGTAGAAAAGAGAGAAATAGCTAAAAATAAAGAGAGAAACAGACAGAGAGGAGAAAAGAAGGAATGAATGAATGAGAGGGAGAGATTACAACTTTATACACTAGTTTGCACCAATCTCATTTTTCGAATTCAAAGTTTTTACGTTTTAGAAACTTGTTTTGAAGATGAACGGTCTCGTTAAAATAGGAAAACCTATTAAAAACGAAAGGAAAAAAACGAAGGTTTCATTGAAACTGAAAAATTCAAAGAAGACGAGATGAAAGATGAAAGGTTTCGTTATGATCGTAAAATTCGTTAATTCAACGGAATTCTAATCAGAATGTCCATAAACCATCCCGTGAGAACATTTCCAGGTGAAAAAGTGAAAACCTCACCCTTTCCATCGGTACCGTCACCGGATTGATGATACTCGTCGGCTCATGGTAGGTCGTCGGGCTTTTAGGACCATCCAGGTAAATAATGTCCGGTTCGAATGGAATCGATCTGGGTTGCTGCTGCCAGTTCACAGAGAACTGGTTCACTGAACTTGTCCTGGGAGGCGAATATGGTGTATCCTGCTCTGGTGACAAGGGTGTCTCTTGTTCTGGTGACAATGGTGTCTCCTGCTCTGGCGACAGTGGTGTATCTGGTTCCGGCGACAATGGTGTATCCCGTTCTGGCGATAACGGTGTGTCAGGTTCTGGCGACAATGGTGAATCTTGATCTGGCGACGCTGGCGATTCTGGGTCTGGTGACAATGGTGGATATTCCATCACGTGTGGTCTGAATGTCGAAGGAACTTGCGTTTTATGACGCATCAGAGCTGAAAATAGACACTTCGTTCACGGAAAAAAACGTTAATTCGTGAGAATCAAAAAAAAAACTTCCAATTTTATTTCCTTCGTCTTTATACAATTTCCCCACGGTGTTTCTGTTAAAACAGAAAATCTCACCATGGAATTTATTCTCCATATTCAGATTCGCCATTTTCTGTTGCATTCTGTCTTCGTTACTTCGTACTGGTGGTTTTGGAATCGGAATCTCATCCTGAGGACATTTTATGATGTTTACATGGAAAAATATGCTCACCAGACAAATGACCACCCTTTCAGTTGGTGATGATTTAGAATGTCTGTCACGGCTGTCACGACGCCTATGACTGGAGCTCGAGCTGGATGAGCTGGATCTGGAAGGATTGTTATGAGAGAGAGGGAGAGAGAGAGAAAGAGAGAGAGAGAGAGAGAGAGAGAGAGAGAGAGAGAGAGAGAGAGAGAGAAAGTTAAAATTCTAATTTTATTTTTGTAAAACATACAGTAGCGTTCAAAAGTTTAGAAAGTTTTTATTTTCGGCCATAACTCTTGTCAAACCTCACCTATCGGTCTGATTTTTTGAATGGTAATACTTCAAACATTATTACATCTTATGTCAAAACGAATTCAAATCAGACCAAAAGAGAAAAAAATAAAAAAATTTATTCTCAGACACTATAAAAAACACATTTTCCACAAACTCAAAAACATAATGGTAAACGGTTGTAACAATTCAAATCGATAAGGAATGAACATCAAAACATTATTAAAACCTTAATACTTAGTGGCATAACCTAAATTATCAATGACGGCTTTACATCTTCTCGGCATGCTCTCAATCAAGTTCTCCAACTTGACTCGCGGAATTTTTTTCCACTCTTCTTGTAAAACCGCGTATTTTTGCGCGGCATTGGATGTGTAATGGCCGGAAACGCGTCTCTCGAGTTCTTCCCATAAGTGCTCTATAGGGTTGAGGTCTGGAGACTGACTGGGCCACGGAAGAACATCGATAGCCTCATCCTGGAGACATTCGCGAACAAGACGGCTAGTGTGTTTCGGGTCGTTATCTTGTTGAAACACCCAACCAATCGGCATGTTGGCACCAGCAAATGGTACAAGAACATTAACAATAATATCCTTGTAGTCATTGGCATTCATTTTGCCCTGAATCCAGTGCAATGGGCCAACGCCGTCGTAACTAAACGAACCCCACAACATGACGCTACCGCCACCGTGCTTCATCGTGGGCAATTGGTACCTAGAACTGAACCGGCTGTTGATTGGCCTTCTGACATACTTAATGCCATCGGAACCAAACAAACAAAACTTACTTTCATCGGAAAAAAGGATTTTCCTCCAGTCGTGGACGGTCCAGCTCAAATGGTCTTTTGCCCACTCAACTCTAGCCTTTCTGTTTTTCTCAGAAATCATTGGCTTCTTACAAGGACGTCTTCCAAATAACCCAGCAGCTCTTAGACGACGTTTGACTGTAGAAACAGAGACTCTGGCAACGTTTCCAGCGACCATATTCTTCTTGATGTCTTCTCCGGTCAGACGCGGATTGAGACGTGAATGGCGAACAATCAGTGCGTCGTCTCTTGCTGTCGTCTTCCGTGGCCGTCCTGATCTTGGCAACACTCCAAAAACTCCAAACTTTCGGAATCTTTTCAAAATTCGGGATACAGTGGTTTCGTGAACTTGAAATACTCGTGCAACTTGATTCTGTCGTATTCCTGACAGGACAGCATCGATGATCAGTTTCTGCTGGTCGGTGGGCACTTCTTTTCCTTTTCCCATTACTTAAAAAGTATTGTTAGTAGTATAGAAAGAAAAAAGTACAAAAAATCGGGAAAAAACCTTCAAAAAAAATAAAAAAAAAGAAAGTGAAAAATCAGTTCAAAAGTCGCGGTTTCGTAAAAACGCTGTAGATCAAAATGTAGCTACAGTAATCCTGATTTTTTTCAAAATTAGATTTCTCATGAGTTGATGTGTTCTCCGACAAAAAATCATGTCGATTGGTTAAGTTTGACAAGAGTTATGACCAAAAATAAAAACTTTCTAAACTTTTGAACGCTACTGTACTTTTTCGATCTATCTCTTTCTCTGTCTCTGTCACGGTCTCTTTCATCTCTGTCTCTTCTGCTCGACGAATTGTGACGATCATCGTCTCTTCTGGAGCTTCTACGATCGCGATCCCGATCTCTATCACGGTCTCGTTCTCTGTCACGATCGCGGTCTCTTTCTCGGTCTCTGTCGCGATCACGGTCACCACGTCGACGCTCAGAATCCTGTCTTCTGAAATTTTTCTGTTTTTTTTCGGAATTTTCTTTATTTTCACTTGTCGACGTTCAGAATCTTGTGAAACTTGGCTAGGTTTACATAATTTTGGGCAATTCTCGAGGCGTAGAAATTGAATTTTCCTTTTTTCTTGTAAATTTCCGCAAAAAATACAACTTTTTGTTCGGAATGTAGCATTTAAAGAAAAAAGCATCCGAAACCGTTATATTTTAGACCAAACGCATTCTTTTAAAACAAAAAACGCTGAGTAAGAGATACTTTCTACTCAAAACTCTTCCCTAGAATTATGCATAACCTTTCAAATATCGAATTTGAACTTTAAATCACCTGTAGTCTCTGTCTTCGCTTCTTCTCTTCTCATCTCTTTTCTTGGGTTTCTCTTCACTTGGAGGTTCGTCATCATCGTCACCGAAAATACTCTGTTTCTTCTCGACAAGAGACCGCTTGCTGCTCAGGGATAAGGACACTGGCTGGACTACTGGGATCTGAAGAAGAAATGCTTTGTGGTACATACCAGGGCTGTTTACGAAATTTCCGATTCAACAAAATCGTTAAACGTTAAATCATACACCGCGCTAAGCGCAGTAGAAAAGTGTCGGATCAAGCAGCGAGGCGAGGCGACCAATGAGCAGCGAGCACAAACCCCGCCCCTTCGTAAATCCTGCACCGCTGTAGATCAAATTACAGTTACTGTAGTTAAAATACTTTTTTCTCTGACTTTTTCTCTCAAAATTCATTATAAAAAGCTAGTTACTAAGGAAAGTTACATGATTTGCAGTTTTCAACAGCAATTGGCGGATTAAACCCGCTTGTTAAGATGAGAAAATAGGACAAAAAGATGAAAAAGTATTGATGTGCGAACGCGCCCTATAGCAAATTTGAGTTCAATATCATTTTCGTTCAACGCGTCTAATCGATAATGATCACCTTCAGCTCGGTGTGAATCAGCTGATATCTAATAATTTGACTAAAAATTTCGTTAAATCCGCTAAATTTCGTAAAACAGCCCCGATTCAAACCAATCAGACCCATCGATTCTCCGGTTTTTGGTGTAAATCGTAAATGAAAATAATACAAAACCACCTCTTCTTAATATTGACAACAAACTCACCCTTGCTTGAACGTGACTTCTCAAGTCCATGTCCCTCGATGTTTCATCTGCTGAAATCGCAAAAGAAATCAATCGCAATTGAGAAGGAGAAAATGTCGAAAATCATGTAAATTATTCGAAACACGAAAAAAAAAATTTTGTGTCAGAAAAATCACATAGGCTATGACAGTTAATACGAAAAAGTGTACTGAATCGTTTTTATTAAGAATCATTTTTTCATTTATCTTTGTCGACACCTCAAATTTTAGGCTTAGGTAAGGTTCAAAGCACTAGTTAGGTACGATGATAAGATTTGATCAAAGTTTAAACTTGATTATCACAAAAAAAATTTTTCACCTTGTAAGCCCTCCTTGAGGAAATGATTCTTAATAGAAACGATTCAGTACACTTTTTCGTATTAAGTGGCTATGACTGATCCAAGCGGTATTCACTTAAACGCACCGGGTGCACCGCACCGACTTCATATTCCGTATACAGGCTCAGGCTGAACCTTAGCTGGCCGAAACCTAGCCTAAGCCTAAAATAGATAGAGAGAGATGAACTTTTAACAATGTTAACTTTCAAAGTAACAAAGTTACAAACTTAATAACTGAAAAAGTTCATACTAACGGTGCGTTCTACTAAAAAAAACTCACGTTCGGGATCCGGACTTGCTGGGGTATCTAGAATCTGTTGTGACTGGTTATATCGGTAGTCAACGTCTTTTCTGAAACAGAAAGTCGTTACAGTCACTCAAATATCAGAATCCTCTCGTTTCCTTTAACTTTACGAAAAAAAACTACAGTGAACACACATTATGGTAACTTTCTCTACCTGTAATGGTTACAAAAACAACTTTCAAATTAACAAATTTTCTGATAACTTTCGAGTCAAGAAAATGGTACAATACTTAAGAAAATATAATTTTGTACATGAAACTTTTCGATTTCTTTGTATCACTTCTGAAAATCAATCGATAATTTGTAGTTCACAATATCAAAAAATCAGTCGAGAAACACATTAAAACCCTCACTTCCACTGGAATCGAAAACAATCCATTATTTCTGAGACGTTTATATGTGCAAAAAGGGGTTTTTTTGAATTTTTGATTTAAAAACCTTATTTTTTCCATTATTTCTGAGACTATTTCATATGCACAAAGTGATATTCTTCTGATTCTCATTCAAACTTTTTTAAATCCAGAAATCTTACCCAGTGAATGCCACTTCTTCTTTAACTGATACTTTCGGTTCCTGTTTCACTTCTTTTTCTTTCTAAAAACCATTACTATCAGATTTTAGAGGTTTCAAAACTCACCTCTGGCAATGTTGATTGTGAAGACACTGCAAAATTGAGCAAGTCGTCAAGCTGGAATTTTTCTATTAAAAATGTTTTTATTCTCGTTTTTTTCCCGAGTAAATCCGATAAGAAGGCTAGTATTGACTTTTATTGTTTCAGAGCTCTTTCATGTTCGTTCCTTTTTTGAAGTCGAGAGTTACAGTGTAAACAATGTCTAACATTCACTTTCATTGTTCAGCAACTCAAAAATTCAACGTTTTTTCATTTATTTTTTTTGCAGACGATCGGAATTGTGAGAAAATGGGTCCCCTCTGAAATCTCACAATATCTACGAATTCATACATGAACAAATCAAAATTGATAAGATTGAAAGTTTTTGAAACTAAAAACAAGTACAAACTTGATAACAGCCACTTTGTAAATATTTTAAATGAAATTATTTTTCCAGTTAGTACCAATCTAGAAGTACCTCCGTTTGAATTTTTCCAGGTAAAAATGAGAATCACTTATACTCTAACAACGAAATGCTGTACTTGTGTACAACATGTGCTACAGCACATGTACAGCATACGCTGTAGATAACTTACGTCACATGCTGTACATAGAGAGATTTCTTACGGCACATGCTGTACATAGAGATATTTCTTACGGCACATGCTGTACATAGAGATATTTCTTACGGCACATGCTGTACATAGAGATATTTCTTACGGCACATGCTGCACATAGAGATATTTCTTAAGTCACATGTTGTACATAGAGATATTTCTTACGGCACATGTTGTACATAGAGATATTTCTTACGTCACATGTTGTACATGCGCTGTAGATATCTACAGCACATTGTACAAAAGTACAGCATTTTGTTTTTAGAGTAGAAATTAATCCAAACTTTTACAGGTAAATACTTACTTCTGGTGGTAACTCGACAGGCGGTTTTTCGACCACCTCCGTTTTCACTTGTTTTGCTCTCATAGATGAAGACTCTTGAGTCGATGAAGTGGGAACCGTAAAGAAAACATTGAACGTGTCCACCAACTTCATGGCTCCTTCGGACATTGGTCTCTGAAAACAAAAATTTTTGTTTCTTTTTTCTAAAAAAAGTTTCAACTTTTCATAATCTGTTTTTTTTGCTCCAAATAAATCCACAAAGACGAATTAAGCTCATTTTTTGTATTTTTTGTGAGTTTCCGAAAAATCTGTTTTTTTTAATTAAAAAGGAAATATGGATAGAAAATGATTGGTATCAGTTCTAACTTTTCTGACTTTGAAAAGAAATATTTGATTAGCATTTCAGTATTTTTTTGATGGAAATGTACTTTTTTATCAACTTTGAGAAATCCGTTGAACGTTGACTGTTTTAATTGAAACATGGTTAAACTGATGATTTTATCAGAATTATTGACGGAAAAAAATTAATCAAACGAAATCAGAAAAAACTTTCGGCGAAAGTTTTTGAATCAAAAACTAAGTTCAAGTTTTAATGAAAACTCATGAAAAACATACAGTAGCGTTCAAAAGTTTAGAAAGTTTTTATTTTTGGTCATAACTCTTGTCAAACTTAACCAATCGACATGATTTTTTGTCGGAGAACACATCAACTCATGAGAAATCTAATTTTGAAAAAATCAGGATTACTGTAGCTACATTTTGATCTACAGCGTTTTTACGAAACCGCGACTTTTGAACTGATTTTTCACTTTCTTTTTTTTTTATTTTTTTTGAAGGTTTTTTCCCGATTTTTTGTACTTTTTTCTTTCTATGCTACTAACAATACTTTTTAAGTAATGGGAAAAGGAAAAGAAGTGCCCACCGACCAGCAGAAACTGATCATCGATGCTGTCCTGTCAGGAATACGACAGAATCAAGTTGCACGAGTATTTCAAGTTCACGAAACCACTGTATCCCGAATTTTGAAAAGATTCCGAAAGTTTGGAGTTTTTGGAGTGTTGCCAAGATCAGGACGGCCACGGAAGACGACAGCAAGAGACGACGCACTGATTGTTCGCCATTCACGTCTCAATCCGCGTCTGACCGGAGAAGACATCAAGAAGGATATGGTCGCTGGAAACGTTGCCAGAGTCTCTGTTTCTACAGTCAAACGTCGTCTAAGAGCTGCTGGGTTATTTGGAAGACGTCCTTGTAAGAAGCCAATGATTTCTGAGAAAAACAGAAAGGCTAGAGTTGAGTGGGCAAAAGACCATTTGAGCTGGACCGTCCACGACTGGAGGAAAATCCTTTTTTCCGATGAAAGTAAGTTTTGTTTGTTTGGTTCCGATGGCATTAAGTATGTCAGAAGGCCAATCAACAGCCGGTTCAGTTCTAGGTACCAATTGCCCACGATGAAGCACGGTGGCGGTAGCGTCATGTTGTGGGGTTCGTTTAGTTACGACGGCGTTGGCCCATTGCACTGGATTCAGGGCAAAATGAATGCCAATGACTACAAGGATATTATTGTTAATGTTCTTGTACCATTTGCTGGTGCCAACATGCCGATTGGTTGGGTGTTTCAACAAGATAACGACCCGAAACACACTAGCCGTCTTGTTCGCGAATGTCTCCAGGATGAGGCTATCGATGTTCTTCCGTGGCCCAGTCAGTCTCCAGACCTCAACCCTATAGAGCACTTATGGGAAGAACTCGAGAGACGCGTTTCCGGCCATTACACATCCAATGCCGCGCAAAAATACGCGGTTTTACAAGAAGAGTGGAAAAAAATTCCGCGAGTCAAGTTGGAGAACTTGATTGAGAGCATGCCGAGAAGATGTAAAGCCGTCATTGATAATTTTGGTTATGCCACTAAGTATTAAGGTTTTAATAATGTTTTGATGTTCATTCCTTATCGATTTGAATTGTTACAACCGTTTACCATTATGTTTTTGAGTTTGTGGAAAATGTGTTTTTTATAGTGTCTGAGAATAATTTTTTTTATTTTTTTTCTCTTTTGGTCTGATTTGAATTCGTTTTGACATAAGATGTAATAATGTTTGAAGTATTACCATTCAAAAAATCAGACCGATAGGTGAGGTTTGACAAGAGTTATGGCCGAAAATAAAAACTTTCTAAACTTTTGAACGCTACTGTACCTATACCGCAGATATTACCGATTTTATGTATAACCTATCAAAAAATACTCACGGAAGTTTTGACAAACGATTCAGAGACCACTGGTTTGACTTCTTCTGGTTGTTGCGTGGGAATTTCAAGGTTTGCCGTTACCGGATCGTATGGTGTTACGTCGATCACATCAGCCCCATTGACGATTTCCATCGCGTCGTCGTCCTCATCATCATCAACCTGAATTTCATTTCTTGAGGTTTTTAATAGCCGGAAGGCAACCGCTACGCGTCCAAATTTCCTCGAATATCGCGGAAACGGTCTAATTCATGACTTTTCTATGTAAAAAAACCTTTTGGAAGTAGATTTCAATTATTAGAACACAAAAAGGCGACTTTTCGAAATTAATATCGACTGATATTATTTTTCGAACAAAAATTCAAATTTTTGAATGAAAAATGAACTTCAAATCACTCTGTTTGGAGACATTTTGATTAATTCATTCCAATTTCTTGATTTTCGTTTTCCATTGGTGTGAAAAATTACCGATGGTGGCATCGCCAATGACAGGATCGATCCTGCTTTCGCTGGCGCATATCTTGGTGGCGGTGGCGGGGGAACCATTTTTGGGGATTCTTCTGGCTCTGCAGGTGTTGGTCTCGGCGGCTTAGCTGAAAACACATTTTTGGAAACGTTTTTTTCAAGATCTCTCAGTAAAAACGATACACTTTTCTGCCCAGCCCCGTAAACCTGCACAAAACACTCTATAACCGCAAATTGTCTAAGGTAGATGAAAGTAAATTAGATATAGGAAAAAAAAAATATGGAAATGCCACGATCTGATGCACTTTTTCCTAGATCTAACTCACTTTTACACAGATCCAATCTTCTTTCACCCTATTCTTTGAAAAAAAGTAATTTAGATCTGGTTAACTTTTCTATTTTCAAATTTCAAATGTCAAAAATTCAGGATAAAATCAAAAATTTTGAATTCTGAAAAATACGGTTTCTTGTAATTGTAGTTAGATTCGAAATATATAAGTTTTGTTCCGATACTCGTCACTTTCTAGATCTAATTTACTTTTTGACCTGTTCTAATTATTTTTTTTTCTTAGATCTAATTCCCTCGGCGCATAAACAGGGATGAGTGCATTCCCCTGTAGTTCACTGACGACTGTACTGAGACGCAGCACATGATCAGTAATTAACTGATTGGTCAAAAAGAAAAACTCACTCTGTGACTGGAAATAATTCCTGTAGACTTCATTCCCTTCTTGCTGATGTGGTTCGATTACTGGTTTGCTCTTAAACGCTTCCATGGCCTTCTGAACTCAAAATTTATGAGATTCTGCATTTAAGAAGCATTGAAGATATAAATATCATCGTCTTTTTAATGTCATCTTTTTCAGTTTAGTTCATAGAATAGTGCAAAAATACCTTTAACTGTTCTTCATCTTTCAGTCTCTGCTTGAGTGCCTCGTCCATGATCGCTCTTTCAGCCTTCTGAAACATGCACTTGGACATAATCGAGCTGTTCACATGAAATATGTAAGGTTATCGTGCTTCGCGTATTTCCAACTGACGTATTAGTCTAGGGCGTTTTTTCAAGAAAAAAAGCAAAAAACGTTTTTTGAAGATACGCGGCGGAGTTCATCAAAAACTCATCAAAGGCACTTTTTAGTGACGGAAAATACAAGAGAAATTACAACTCACGTCAGCAATATTCGGGTCCCATCTAATTTTCGTTCGGCTTCTCTGTAAAATAAAGATTAATTCGAGTTTTCGTTGAAAAATGTAACTGTCTTCATTTGAACGCTATGAAACGCTGGAAAAAAACTTCACGCTGTTTTCATAGGAATTCAGACCACATATCTAGCAAAAAGTCTGACAGATTTCAAATTCGCGGCAGTCGCATTTTTGTAAAATGAGTACGGTAGGGTCGGGACTCTCACAACGAACAGTTAGATCTTTGTGGATTTAAATTATTATTCTTACTTTCATTCCATTGAAATTGAAGGCGCATTACTTAATCGTCCATGTATTTCAAAGCGAAACTGCTACGGTAACTAAGTAACCGATTTACGGAGGTCAGACTTTTTTACAGGTAGAGGAAGACATGTGCAGACAAATGTTATGATTTTCTTCAATATTCGATAGTGAGTTACGACGTTTTCAAAAAAGGTAGTTACGTGATCCACAAAGAAAACATACTTCAACATACACATACTTTTTTGTAGATGATTCTTCACAGTTAACAATTTCGACTTTTTTTTCATATTTTTTTATCTAAAAATCTTATTTTCAGGGATTTTCTCACATTTTTCAGTGAGAGTACATAATATTCCACCTCTTCCTATTGTTAAATCGTGATACTTCCAAAAACACAGTGAAAACATACTTCAATCGATGGTTTTTATGAATACCATCTCACTTTTAAAAATTTTGACTTGAAATTGTTCTTTTTTTTGTATTTTTTTGATTTATAAACCTCAATTCCAGGGATATTCTCACATTTTTCATTGTGAGTACATAATATTTCACCTCTTTTGTGGATAACTTTCCACTTTTAACAATTTTGACTTTAAATGCTTCATTTGTTTATTTTTTTGTTCGTATATTTCAGATCTATAAATCTAATTTTCAGGATTCACATAAAATCCAACCTCACGTCTCTCCCTATCCACATATCTGATTCCCTTGATGAGGATCCCTCGTTCTGGTGGTGGGAGTATCGGCACAGGAGGTAGTGGAACAAAAGCTTCCTCCTCGAACATTGGCGACGCATCGACTGGGGTTCTCGGTGTTGATTGTGCCGATCCGTGGCCACTCTCCGTCGCCGGTCCCTGATTCGCGCGGAAGCCTGGGATCATTTCTGGGGCTACTGGTCTCGTACGGATGTAGCCTTCTGAAATTTGAACAAATGACACCATCGCACGATGTGCTAAGATTTTAAAAAAATCAAGTGGGGTGGAGTTTCAAAAAAGGCGCGAATCAGTCGACCCCAATCAATAGATTCAATTTTCCGCTCCGGATGACCGCTTTGCAGCTGTATATTGATATTTTCCACCCATTTTTAAAATGTGTTTTGTTCTAATTGGATCCAATTTGACAGAACTGGGTCCAATCTGATAAACCCTTCAAATAACTATAGTGCCCCAGAGAATTATTTTCTCGCCGAGCCCAAATAACACGATGAATCTTCGGTCAGCACGAGTATTTTGAACTATATTTCATTCCGATTGAAAACACAACTCTGGATCCAATCTGATTTTCTCTGAATCCAGCCCGTTTTTCTTCTGGATCCAATCAGAGTTGACGAGTCTGTTCAGCTTAAATTGAAAATCCAAGAAATTATTTTGCTAAAAAGGTTATATGTTTCATCAAGATACAAAATATTACCTATTTTTAAATTTCAATGATTCTAGAAGTTAACTGCTGACCTAATAATTGAAAGGTCTCTTTTAATATCAAAAAGTCACCTTCAACATTCTTCTCGTGTTGGTGTTTAAAGTACCCTTCGTAGTCGACGACGTTATCTTTCGGCTTGGAAGAAATGAAATCACTGAAAATATTGAACGAATATTAATTTTATAATTTTTCATATTATTTCATACATTTCTACGAGCAACAGTGACTCTAAAATTCAAAGAAAAAACGGAAGTTGTTGTTTTACAATCAATTGGTAACAATTTCCTTGTTTTTCTCGACGTATTGACTTCAAATGTTTCTAACCGTATCTCATCTTCACTACGCTTATAGAAAATATTTCAGCCTAATATTTACATGGCTTAAAATCAACTTTCAAGACCCATTTTCGGTTCCACCTTCCTGATTTTCGCAAAAAATGATTTTTTCATTCAAAAGTTACCTGATACGTAAGGCTTAACACGGGAAATTTTATTAGCATGAATAAATCTTTTTTTTTAATTTTAGACCACTCAAGTTCGGGTTCATCAATAGAATTTTCGCGTTTGCACTCAGAAAAGGTTTGAAGTAAATAAATGACATTTTTATTGGTTAGACCACTCAAGTTCGGATTCACCACACGGTTTTTGCATTTTCTTTCGAAAAGTTCCCCTGGGAACACGCAAAACTCACACTTTCTCATTATGCGTTCGATAATAGAGCAACGAGCTGTCAAAATGAAGTGCCAATTGAGAGGTGTTAGACACGCTCAGTACGTGAAGGACAGTATGGTCTGCTGGAAGGCCGAGTCTCATGGTCGTCTCGCATGTCGGAATCATCATATGAGCACAGCAACTAGAGTCGTTGCCGAGCAAGAGCTGAAAAGTGTTGTCTCGATGAAACGTAAGAGGTTCACAGTGTATCAGATCTTTAAAAAACGAGTGGAGGCGGGATCTCAAAAAAAAGTTGCGAGCAAGTCGATCCCAACCAATACATTCAATTTTTTGCATCGGATGACCGCTTCGCAGCCGTACATTGGTATTTTCACCTATTTATTCCATGTTTTTTTGCTCAATTTTAGTCCTCCATAATTAAAACGTTGGATATTTGTCGACATTTCATAGCGTCTCGTGTCGTGCTACTATAGCGCGTTGAAAACGTCGCGAAAACATCGACAATCTTTCATCCACCGGCCAGGGGTTCGTTGCGCTCACACGACGTTTTCGGCCACGCCCCCAATCAATAAGAATTATTCCAATCAAATTTATTCAACAGACAATGAGATATAAACAACATTGAAAAGGGGTGAGAGGATGGATATGGGTGCGGGTTACCTCTTCAGGGGTAGTCCTTGTCAATAACAGACTGGAGAAGCTTCCTAATGGTTGGATGCGGTCTTCTCTGAAATAAGGAACTTAGAACAGATAGCAAGCAAAATTTCAGCAATGTTAATCTTAGAACTGTGATAGTAATCAAATTTCTAGATGAAAAAAATTTGAAAACTTCTCAGTGTCAGAACGTAATAATTATCAAACTATATGGAAAGTTTGTGTTCAGGATTTGTTATAGGGAAAGCGTGTTCTGGTACTATTATTTGTAAGTGAGTAAAAATATGGCCAGTAGGACACAAGCGGGACACCGGCAAAACAACTCACCCTGTTGTTGAATTATTTCCGAGTTTTTGTAGATCCTCGAAAGTTCCATCAGCTCTTCGCTAATGATCTCCATGACGACCAAGTGGTTGAGGGATGAACAATTCCTGTTGAATTAGAGAAGCCCTGTAAAGCAACAATTATCGGGTGCTATCAGGTCACGACTGACAATAGGAAACCACCAAAATGGATAAAAATCTCACCAATAGCTTTCGACTAGTCATCACACACAAAAACTCTGATGTCTACCTGGTTGAGGATGAAGATCGACGATTCAATTCCAAGCGTTTCGTAGATTGGCACAATCTCGTCCAAGTAGTTGTACACACTCGGTTATGATCTACTAAATGAGACAACTTTAGAGATATTTCATGATTTTCTATTTTATCTTCAAAATGTATGTAAACAAGTGATTTCATGATATTTTCAGAATATTTATGTATAGAAAATTACCTATTTGTCACTGTGAGCGAGCATCGGGCCATTCCTCGACACCTTAGCAGCACGACAAACACCCAGGTACAGGGTTCTGGCTTCTTCGAACATGGATGCTTCTGAAAATTACAACCGTAAGAAGTCGGAACAAAGGTGGGGGGGGGGGGGGGTACGCTAAAACTTCATGATCGTTTTGATATTCTAACAAACCATCGCAACAGGAGCAACAAAATAGTAAAATAGATGAGTTTAACAAATCGAAATTCTGAAATATTAACTTGGCCTAAACTTGTTGTTTGAAAAACAAAGATTCTAAGGACTTTACTAAATTCAAATGGAACAATTCACTTTAAAAAATTATTTTTTTAATTATACAGACTGAAACAAATGAAATCAAAGACCCGAACAAGCAGAGAGAACGATGACAGGATGAAAAAAAAAAGAAAAACGAGTGTCAGCTGGCGTGTCGTTTCGATGAGAGAGTAAGAGACAGAGAGAAAGATGCGGAGGTATTCCAGAACGACTCGCGTTGCGTCGGGAAAATGCGTTGAAAACGTCGATTTCAGGCCCCTCGCATGCAATTTGGCCCAAATAGTAGACAAAGTGTCGGATTTTTGCAAATCACCGATAAAATGTCGACAAATATCCAACGTTTTAATTATGGAGGATCCTTATTGAACAAGAAAAATTTTTTTGAAGTTATTGTGAGATACACTGACGTCACACCAGATATGCGTTACACTAATTAGTAGCCACTATGCTTAGAAATTGTCTCTTATTATGCCTTCATTTATGATAATTTAACCAGCTACCTTTGCTATTGCTAGCATTGGTCTTTTTCTGTTTATTATTGTTAATAATAAACATTATCATTCAAACATTATCGTGAGTGGTTTTGTCTTAACTTTGTCATTTCCCATCTTCCCCGTTTATAACACTTTAGTTGTGTTCTATACCCTTCCATTTTTTAAACGAATAATTACTTTATACTTCACTGATCGCGCTTTTTTATAGGACTATGATTTTCATGTTTATTTTCTGATTTTACTTTGAGAAAATGAATAATAATATTATTATTCATTTTTAACGACCACCCCCCCCCCCCGAAACTCCTACTTTTGGAATTGCCGTAAGTCATACACTGTGAATAGAAAAAAAATCTCATCAAAAACGTACTTGGCGTTTCTTATAGAGAAATTTGATCATCTGTTGGAACTTCTCATCCTTGCTGGTCATCACTGAGTAGGTGTAGCACTGTTGCTGGAAAAGAAACGTTTTTTTTTCATTTTCCATGTAAATCTGACCTTATTCTGACCATTGACGACAACTTCGGGTGAAAAAAGAAAGGCTCCGAACAATTTCACTTCATCATACCCGTCCAATGTGGCCAATGAGGAAATGTGATGATAAGGTGACTTACTAAAGTGAAGTTGACCTGTTCCTCTGCAAATTATGAACAAAATAACAGAATACACGGTAGATAAAAATGTTTGTTACTGTAGAATTAGTGGAAAAGTTTAGTTTTTTGAGTTTAAATTTTTTCAAAACTCACAACGCTGCAGGAAAACTGAAGAGAGACATGAACGAGTTCATGGTGATTTCCGTCTCTCCAATGTTCGGCAGACTCATTTTTGTGGTTATACGAGGACACAGTTCGTATGCATAGAAGTAGTTGCTGAAAATTCGAGTTCAATCACACAGAGAGAGAGAGAGAGAGAGAGAGAGAGAGAGAGAGAGAGAGAGAGAGAGAGAGAGAGAGAGAGAGAGAGAGATAGAGAGAGAGAGAGAGAGAGAGAGAGAGAGAGAGAGAGAGAGAGAAAGAGGGAGAGAGAGAGGGAGAGAGAGAAAGGGAGAGAGAGAGAGAGAGAGAGAGAGAGAGAGAGAGAGAGATACTCACCTCAAGAGTGGCGGTATGCGAGCATTCGGTCTTCTGAATTCTTTCACACGAAGCACTACAAACGCGTATGGCAAGACTCCAGATGGATGATCAGTTGTGGAGAAGTCTTCTTTCAACTCGTAATGGTAGAACTGAAACTTCCCATGTCCGTATTTCGATCGTAAGAAACAAATAATCATTGGAAATGAAAAGTTCTACGATAGAATAAAAAGAGAATATCTTTTAGCCCCCGTAAACCTACACAAACCCTCTCTAACCGCGAATTTTCTCTGTGCTCTCTCATTTTCGCTGCTATTTTCACCTCGGAGCAAAAACAGGGAGATTCCCTTGTTCTTCGATTAAAACGATTTTCACAACTCACCGCATTCTCTCTATGTAGATCGATGGGAGGGATTTTGGTAACTTCTTCTTCGGTTTTTTGAGCAGCGTGGCACACAGAGTTCATCGTTGGGTACATTTCGGATGACCCGACGCCGACTGCAGTTGGCTTCCCTCTGAAATTGGGTTCTGGTACTTTCATTTCTATTCAAACTAAATTTCAAGTCTTCACTTCGGTTTCAAACGAATTGAAAATCAAAATCGAAATGTCGTTTGAAAATCTGGTTTACTAGTCAGAAAAATATCCATCGAAGTGCAAAACATCATCGAAAAATACTTTTTTTCTTACATAGAAAGTAAACTCTGCTTTGAGAAAAAGTAAGATAGACATAACGCCTATCTCTACAAAATTTATACACTTAAAAAACAGTAAAAATAGAACTAAAACATAAATTATGTTCATCTCGCTTTGAAATCATGCTGTGAGGATGTCAAGTTCCAGCGTTTAACTTTTTCATGACAATTGAAAATAACATCAGAATATCAATTTTTCGAACTACTTTATACAAAAATTACCTGACAGTCCTGAAGATCATAAATGTATAGTCCATTCCTACCATCCAAGACTTCTGGACAAGTGCTAGATCTGGTGATTTGTAGACATAGACACCTGAAAAAGGCAATAATCTGCTATTTGAGGCGAGTAAATATATTTGTTTCAGCGGGAATCAAGCAACTCAGGCAAAACCTGGTTAGATCTGAAAAACAGGAACAAACCATGGCAAGACCTCATTCCAAGAAAATCAGGTCTTGTATGAACATTACCAGGTCTTGTATGAATTTCACCAGGTCTTATAAAACATCTTAAAAAAGCAGAGTATGTGATTTTTTTGTTTTTTTTGCTCTTCTTACAAGAAATGAGCGGGGCAAAAGAGGGAGGGACGGAAAATGAAGATACTCACCATGATTGTTATGACCAATGTCTCCAGTCTCATTGGATCCAACTTTCAGGCCGTAGCGTGCAATTCTATCAACTTCATCTCTGCGAACGAAGCGAAACCCATATGCTTCTGCGTCCGCTTTGGTTTCTCCTGTGCGTTGCTTGAAGTTGTTGAACTGGAAGAGTTAATAAAGTGACTCACTCACTCTCTCTCTCTCTCTCTTTCTCTCCCCCTCTCTCTCTCTCTCTTTCTTTCTTTCTCTCGTTCAGATCAATTTTCTACACGATCAATCTCCTAAAAAAAAAGAAAAAACGATACCTTCCACTCTCTGAACTCATTCTTGAACTTGATGACCTCAGTAATCTCGAGGAAGTTAAAAAGGTCCTTCTGATTCAGATGGTTCTCTATGATGTTAGATATGACTTTGAACTCATCGTCACGTCTGTTCAGAACTTCTGACGTGAGTCCAAAGGCCGGGGGTAGATCTGAACATTTTATGCGTTTGTGATAGTGAGAACAGATGGAAAAGTTTGACTTTCTTCCTTTTTTCACCCATATCTAAATCATCTTGATCGTTTTATGAGGTTTAACCATTGAAATTTATTCCGAAAGAGACTGAGAATGTTTTCATTAAGGCAGATCGCGATATTTTCCGCACAATTCAGTAGCATTCATTATAAAAACTTTTCTGAAATTTACATTTTCAGTTTATTCAAATGTATAAGTACTTTCGCTGACCTGATGATCAAAGCTACTTCTCCATTTTGTGACATGAAAATGTTAATATATCCATACTTTCACTAATAAAAATAGTTCAACCTACTTTTCGTCGATTTCTATCATTTTTTGCTGAAATTTTTATTGAAACTCACTATTATTCTCCTTGGGGCGTGTTTTCTTTTTCGGAATCACAAAATTTTTCGATGTCATTCCTGAAATTGGCATAAAAAAGGGCGAAAATGACAGAATCGAGTAGCAAACGGGTCAAACCGAGCAACCAAAAATTCTATAGAATCGTCAATATCAACATTTATAAGAAGCGATAACAAAATTGAGGATGGATAATCATGAAAATTCACCAGGAAATAAAGTTTCTAAAGCCGAGAAAAAACAAGAAAACCAATAACGATGAGAAGCAAAAACCTTGTTAGACTGTCAGTCTGCTGTTGATTTCAGACACGAGCTCGTCCAGTTTGACATCCTGAAAAAGTTTTTTTTTTATAAAACAGTTACTAAAATTACAGTAGGGTTCAAGGTGAGAAGAACTACAGTGTCCTTAATACATTTTTAGATTGTTTAAATAATGAAAAACGATGAAATCCATGTTTTCAGACAAAATCAAAAAAACATCCAAAATCTACAGTAGATTTCAATATGGGAAGGCCTACAGTACCCATTTTCACAGTAATCTTACTACAGTTTTCAGCTTAATCCAACCGGAAAAATCGACATTTTCATTCAAATTCAACGAAAGAACTCACTTTTTCCTCTCTTGTCGCAACATTTCTCAATTTGACAATGCCTTCTTGGAGTTCTCGTTCACCGATGATGACAACTAGTGGGATACGCTTCTCTTCACAATATTGTAATTGGTTCAGAAGCTTTGGGTTCCCCTTGTATGCCATTTCCGTCTGTAAATCTATTATGAACAATGTGATACGGTGGTAACAGAGATGCACGGAATCCAGACTTCCGCCCTTTTTTCACTTCCGACTTCCGTCAAAAAATTTTTTGTGAAAAATGACGAAAAGACCCTGAAATCGTTTCTACTCAGTCAGGAATTGACCTTCACCTGTTGAGAATGCTCGAATATACAATATCTCTGGGTTTTTTCAACTTTTTTGCACTCCCGACTATCGTTGAAAAAATTCTACTTCCGACTTCCGTCGTTTTTTTTGATTCCGACATCCGAGAAAAAATTTCACTTCCGTCTTCCGACTTCCGTTCAAAAAATTTACTTCCGACTTCCGTTTTGAAAAATTTTACTTCCGTGCAACTCAGGCTGGTAATATTCAACTTTTGTTTTTCTTTTTTTAACGATTCTAAACTTTTCGGGATATCAAAACACCTCATTTTTACACTTTTCTGAACCACCATTCCTCAGTTACTATAATCAAAAACTGAAAATGTAATAAAAGTATTAGATTTTTGAAATTTTAAAACTATTCAGTTCAACATGCTAAAAAATTCTATTTTTACATTATTTTCGATAGACCGTTAATCGAATCTGTAGAGAAAGTTTAAGATTCATTTTGTTTTTTTTATAGCTCTAGAAGTTAAAATTCTCAAATGAAACTCCCGTTACTGTACTGGAATCAATTTACACACTACCAAAAATAAACCCGAGTTTCTTTTTCTTTACTGCGCAAACAAAAAGTCAAAACTTCACGCCGTTCAATCAGTTTCTCCACTGGCAAACATCGAAATGAGCCGTATAAAAGCGGCAGATTGTTACTTTTCTCCACTACGAATCAGAATGAACACCACAGTCTTCACCCTGCTCGCCGTCTTCTTCGTGTTCGCCATGGTGGCTGACGCCCAGTACGCGTACGCGTACCCCGGCTACGGATACGGATACGACGTTGCGGGTTACGGAGGATACGCTTACGGATACCCAGCCGCGTACGGATATTACGGAAAGAGAGCTGCTGGATTCGCTCCTACTGCTTAAGACTGTCAATAAATATGTACATTCTGTCATTTTTGTTCATTCACACTTTTCTGAACGTGTCGGAACGAAATTCGCTAACTCAGAGAAGTCAACTCTGATTGGATCCAGAAAAATCAGATTCAAAAAGAAGACAAACGTTAACAAAGTTTCCAAAAACCGTTGAAACCAATGCTTGAAAGAAATATTTTTAATCCTTCGAATTTTATGAACACTACTTTCTTTCCATGTTTCAGTACCACATAATAATATTCAATTATGCTACTTGCCTCACTGACTTTCGCCCATGTATAGAATAACTTTATATATGAAATTATAACGACAGATTGATATTTTTTGCTTGAAAAAACTATTTTTCGCAGGAAAATGCGACATTTTCAACATTTCTTATTCGTTCATTTCTTCAAAAATGGTGTATACATCAGTTTTTGAATGAAAAATTCATAATTATTTGACTACACAAATCTTTCAAAAATGTGATCATCTGAGTTGGGGCCGTTTTGCGAATTCTAATTTTTATCATGAAGCATAACTCCATTTGTCCTACCACCTCTTCTCACTTATGAAAACTGTTTACTTCAACACTTCCCATAGTTTCACACTGATATGATATTCATGGGTTGCAATATGCTTCGAAAATGATAGCGGTCATAACTTTTTGAATACATTCAAACTTTTATGGTTTAAATTTGAATAGTTTCCACAAAAGCCCGTATTTTAACCTGCTTTCTAAATTCTACCGGGACATTCGAACACATGGTGTATCACTTTCACCAATTCAGAAAGTGGGCGTGTTCTGGGGCGGAGCGACCGAGGATGGACGGTCAAAAAATTTTTTACTTGGTGAACCGTAGCACATGATTTCCCTATTGTCACTTTACGTCTATAAAAACCAAACCTTGACACCATCGTTCCACAGTCGATTGCACAACTTCATGCGTTCTTTCAGAAGGTTTTTCTGAGCAGACGCAACGAAGACGTTGGTTTCGGTGGTTCTTTGTGCTTCACCGGCTTGTTGGGCAATCTTGATGGCGAAAAGACGTTCGATTCCAAAGGATATTCCAATGCAAGGTACGCTGGCTTTGGGAGCGAACATTCCAACAAGACCATCGTATCTGTAATGAAACGTTTCATATGACTCATATTAACAGTAGATCAAGGGGCCGCCCTTTTGCTCCGCCCACTTTTCGTGAGGCCGACTTTTGAGGTATATAAAATCGTAGACATGGAGGCAGCAAACGGCTGGTTGTTGACATTTGACAAAAAAGATCAGGCATGGTCTAGAAACATTAAACGCGCATTTGTCAACATGCTCCAGGTAGTTTTAGCGTCAACGTTTGTTGAAAGAATGAGTTCAGATCGACTTGAAACGAGACGACGATTTGACGACCTTTGAAGTAAATGAGGTAGGGAGGGAGAGAGAGATAGAGAGAGAGTGAAAGAGAGAGAGTGAGAGAGAGAGAAACACTTTTGTTTTCAATCAAGTCTGAATATGTTTTTTGTAAAGAAAAAAGGTAAGAAGAGGCCCCGAGCGTAGCGAGGCCAACCTGCTTATTGATTTCTGTTCGCATATCGTCATGCACATTATATCAAGATGTCGATCGATAAATTTTCTTTTTTATCTGTTTAGCATCGAGAATAGGGATAAATTTCAAATTCCGCATACTATGTCCAAAAATCGCGTGATTTCGAATACAAGATTACTTGAGCAAAATATTTTTTTTTCCTAGAATTGTGAGAAATTTTCATTTTTCATAAATTCAAATCGGAAAGTTTGAAAAGTTTTTTTGTTACCATTTTCGTTAAACTAGGCTCTAAAGCGATGAGCATTTCACTTTATCAGTTCAAAAATTGTGGATTCTAATTATCAATGCCAGCAAACGTTCACAAAAAAGTGCAGGAAATGTCTTCATTTGAACATCACTACATCACTAAATTTCTATTGTCTCAATTGCATTTTCTCTGACACAAAAGTTACCTTCCACCCGCTGCGACAGATCCAACTCCCACCGGTTGTCCTTCTTGTGTTTCTTCCTTGTCTACAGCAGTACCTTTCAGCGCGTCTGAAAAATTGCATTCATTGTGCCCCAAAATTTTCGATTTCAGATCAAAGTTCTTAGCAGTTTTCGGATTTCTGAGAGAGAGAAAGGGAGAGAGAGAGAAGACAAGAACGATAGTAAAATAGTTCTGTTTTTATGAGTCATTCATTTCTCTCTTACCCATTATGATTCATTCCATGTCGATCTTATTTACCAACAAAAAAATGAAATTCAACAACTCACTCGGTGCGACAGCTTCATAGATGATCCCTGTATAATAGTCGAGTCCACGAGCCAATGCCGGCTCGAATCTCACTGATGCAATTTCGTAAACACTGCAATAGTCGAGGAGCACCTGAAACACTTGCCGATGTACCAGGCATTAAAAAAAACCTAAAGGATTTCACAAGTTATTATGATTTCCGAATTTCGCTAATCGTGGAAAATCGACAATACATTTCTGTTTTCAATCAAGATATCTGAATATGTTATTTTGTAAAGAAAAAGAGGTCCCGAGCGTAGCGAGGCCAACTTGCTTGTCGTTAATATTTTTCAGAATCGTGGGACAAAATTTTTATTTTATCAAAACCGTTGGTGGTCATATTATCTGCTTTCTAACTTCTAATGAATCCGGAAAACGTTAAAACCAAGTTATAAAATGTCCAATTCAATGAATATCGTCTCTCATATGTTGTCAAAGAACAAAAGTCGCTAGTTTTCTATAATTTTCAACATAATTCTATCAGGTGGACTGAAAACTTAGAAACAGCTTTTTTCTATGGAAATCACGGAAAACGACCTGGAATTGAAAATAAAAAACTCTGAAAACTATCAAATAAAAGGTAAATATTCCAACCTTGGTCTCTTCGACTCCCTTCACGAACTTCTTATCTGCAGCTAGTTCTGGAATCTCGAGCATCTTGTTGAGCAGTCCCACGCTGTCCAGGTTGGAGTTGAGCTCTGAAGAAGAGAAATTCAATGAAATCTACGTTCAGATCAAAAATGTTTGAAAAAAGGAGGGTCACTCTAGAAAAAAATTAATATAGAGTTAATTGAGTGGCACCAAAAAAATTAACTCTGAATGTACTCCGGAATCAACTTCATATAAAGTTGAACGATAACAGAGGTCATAAAAAGAGAAAAGCAACTAAAACTGATTCTAGTAACTTTTGAAAATCATCTCCGGGTCTCTACTATTTCGGTATCCTACTTTCAGATGTTTTAGTTGCTTTTCTCTTTTTATGACCTCTGTTATCGTTCAACTTTATATGAAGTTGATTCCGGAGTACATTTAGAGTTAATTCCGGAGTACATTCAGAGTTAAGTTTTTGGTGCCTCAATTAACTCTATATTAATTTTTTTCCTAGAGTCAAAGACAAAGTTCATACTTTAGTTACAGTTTAACATAGGTACCAGTCTTTTTACATCGAACTTTTTCTTCAATGCTTTTCACATCGAGAACATTTATTCTAAATCTTTTTTTCCTGATCTTAACATCAAAATCAATAAACTATACATGAAAGAGGATAATTTTCACATCAAAATGAAAAACCAGAGAACTTATTTTTATTTTTATAGTTTTTCAATCAAAAATCATGTTCTTAACTTTAAATATATGAACCAATTTGGCCATGTCTAAGCCTGAATGCACCAGTGCCAAACAAACTATACATGAAAGAGGATAATTTTCACATCAAAATGAAAAACCAGAGAACTTATTTTTATTTTTATAGTTTTTCAATCAAAAATCATGTTCTTAACTTTAAATATATGAACCAATTTGGCCATGTCTAAGCCTGAATGCACCAGTGCCAAACAAACTATACATGAAAGAGGATAATTTTCACATCAAAATGAAAAACCAGAGAACTTATTTTTATTTTTATAGTTTTTCAATCAAAAATCATGTTCTTAACTTTAAATATATGAACCAATTTGGCCATGTCTAAGCCTGAATGCACCAGTGCCAAACAAACTATACATGAAAGAGGATAATTTTCACATCAAAATGAAAAATCAGAGAACTCATTTTTATTTTTATAGTTTTTCAATCAAAAATCACATTCTTAACTTTAAATATATGAATGAACCAATTTGGCCAAGTCTAAGCCTAAATGCACCACTCAAAGAAGGCAACCCAGATTGGATCCAACCACATCTAGTTTGGGAAAAAACTGGAATCCAATCTGATTTTTACTGGATCCAATCAGAGTTGACTTTTCTGATTGCTTTTAAATGCTCCAGATGTACTCGAAACTTGAGTTAACAGATAGATCATAAACAAAAGTATTATGGAATGAATCATCATGATGTGTCGTCATGATCATAGGCCCATTTTCCATCAAATAAAAAAACTGCTAATTTGATCCAATCTGACATAATTGGATCCAATTTGATGAAATCCTTCAAATAACTATAATGCCCCGGAGAATTATTTTCTCGCCGAACCCAAATAACACGATGAATCTTTGGTCAGCACGAGTATTTTGAAAAATATTTCTTTCCGATTGGAAACACAACCTTGGATCCAATCAGAGTTGACTTCTCCGAGCAGTGCCAATCAGAATACTAGATATATCGGAAACCTCACCTCTGAACCTAACATACTCTCCCAACTTGTCAGCCTGTGCTTCGGTGAGGCCCTTCTCATCGATCATCTCTTTCTTGACATCTGCCCACGGTGTCTTGTCGAGTTTGTCTACAGAAGAGCAGATCGCCTTGAAGAAAGCATTCGGAACACCGGCGGCTGCGAACATTCCTTCGAGAATCAGGCGGTGGTTCAGCTGGAATAATTGTTTTCAGGTGATGGAGAATGATATCTGTGTTCTGGTTTTTGATGAAAATTAAACACATCATATGAAAATGTGAATAGCACATTCAATGAGTGCATTTAATTAGTTATAATAATATTTACTCATGACGAATAAAAATACTTAAGCTTCAATAACGGCCAGCAATAGCCGCTAATAACACTTTTATCTTGAAAATCGACGTGGTTCCATTGAAAATACAAAAATAAACGAAAAAATGATTCGCTTTTTTATTTATTTCAATTTGCAGTTAGTTTAAGAGACATGATGGACACAATAAAACTTTCAGGTCGACCGACATTTAAAGAATATAACGATAAAAACATTGTTGGGCTCTTGTTATAAGGGAAAAATTCATAAACTTCGACTCAATGAAAATCACTGAATACTCAAAAATGGTTCTGACTGTTGTTTTTTGACTATCTTTTGAGTAACTGAAAAAATAATATGGAGAAAAGTTCTTGAAGCCATCTTTTGATTTATTTTTGTGAAAAAAAGGAAAATTTTCGAGATCTGTTGTTTTTTCGTCACTTTTCATTATAAATTTTTTAGAAAAATACTCTAACTCTATCAATAGAAGAAAATAACTCACATTAACGAAAAACTCTCCAATATTCATCTTGGTCAGTACTTCATCCATAATTTTGAGACATTCAGCTTCTGGAAGCATGAGATCGTAACTACCCGCAATGTCGAAATCCTGAAATTAGCCCTTTTGATTTAGTAATCTCCAACTTTTAATTTTTTAAAATGAACTTACACACTGATAAAACTCTCTGTAGCGTCCTCTAGTCATCACAGGCTGGTCTCTTCTGTACACCTTGGCAATGTGGTATCTCTTGATGTTCTGTATTTTGTTCATCGCAACGTATCTAGCGAAGGGAACCTGCAAAAGTTTTTTTTCCATCGTTTCACAATTTTTTTTGTATTTTTGTTCTATTCAGAAAACTAATATTTTTTATCAATTCTAGCGACTATTGAAACATATTTTCCTGAAAAATACTTTCTGATTGTTTTGAATGAAATTTTCAGTCAAATAAAGAAAAACAAACCGTGAGATCATATCTGAGCGACAGAAGTTCACCTCCTTGATCCTGGAGGTCGTAGACGAGCTTGTTGCCTTCTTCACCATATTTTCCCATCAGGACCTAAAAAACGACTACTTCGTGATGTTAAATGTTGAAAGAAACAGTACGATTCGTACGCATATGAATGGCATCTGTAGACACCAGAGTTGCACGGAAGTAAAATTTTTCAAAACGTAAGTTGGAAGTCGGAAATGAAGTTTTAAAACGGAAGTCGGACGATGGAAGTTAAATTTTTTTCACGGAAGTTGGAAGTGAAAAAAGGGCGGAAGTCGGAATTCCGTACAACTCTGGTAGACACTGACACCAAAATTCTTTCAAACATTAAAACCATGAACTTTTCAGACTACCAGTTTTCTTGTTTCTCCAATGAAACCGAGGTGAACTCACCTCTTTCAGTTCAAAAACTGGGGTATCGATGGTCTCAGCTCCGTGCTTCTTGAATACATCCGTCACAAGTTTCAGAACGGACTCGCGTACAGCCATTTGGGCCGGTCCATAGTCTCTGGTACCTGTAGATACTATTTTAGATGAATGAGGAAAAAGATGGACGGGTTTAAAATGAAATATTTTCATTCTACTACTCAAGGATCAACATCTGATAGTGTTCAAAGTCAAGTTCTTGGTTGACATTCTTAGAGAATTCTGAAACTTCCAGAAAATACGGTCGTTTTTAGTAATTGCCTAAAGATATGACCGTTTAAGATAATTTTTGAAAACATTTTTTAGAAAAAAACGAAAAATGGTACTGATATGCAAGTTTTCAAAAAGAAACTGGGAAGATTACCTTTAGCCGTTTTCAATACGAACTTTCCCGGCTTCTGGTCCTCGGTGCCAAGGAGAGCTTTCTTCGCGAGCATGTTGGCGACGCGTTCTTTTATCTGAAATCAATATAAATTTTCGAAATTCAACAATACAAACCCTCCGTCCGCCTCTCTGTGCAAAAACTTTCTTCGGTTCAGCGCCAACACTAAAACATCTTAACGAAAAACGCCACATTTCATTCCCTAAACTTTTTTTCATTAAAAACGGAGGTTAAACACTTCAAGTGAGGCAGGACGGAGAGCACAGATACTTACAAGAGCAGCGTCAGCCTTTGAAGCTTTCAATCCTCTAATTTCATCACCCAACGCAAGAATTTCATCTTTCAAAGAAGCTCTTTGTTCTTCGGAAAGAACTTCGGTCATACTTCTGCAAGAGTGATTTCGCAACAGAAATTGGAGCTCTGGGAAATTGCGCAATGATGGATTGTTAGAAGAAGTATGAATTGTGATTTTTTTTTATGAATTGTCATCAAGTTACGAAAAAATAGAGTTAAAAAACTCAAAACTGATGAAGTTCTACTCATCAAGAAAATAGGAACTCGTTCATAAACAATGGCGCGTTAATTTTTAACAAGACTCTATTTGATAAAAATCTAAAATGCCTAATCAAAAATATAAATCTAGTCAAAACGCCTAAAATTTTGTAAAAAAAAATGGAATATTTCCAGCGGTGGAAAATGCGTACTAGACGCGCACCATGACGACACCCTTTGGAACTCAGGACTCAGTATTTGACGGTAGACTCTCTGTTTGTAAGAAAAAGAAGAAGTTTATAGATTTATTCATACCTGATGTTCGCAGACAGTTGATTCAAAAGGAACGATGATGTGTTGAACGCGTTACCCACGTAAACTTTCGTTGGACGCACAATTGTAAACGTGTTATTGACTTGATTTTCCTTCCGTCTGTAATGATACTTTTTCATTGGCGGAGGGGGCTGTCTAGAGGGGGCACTGACTAGAGAGAGGGAGAGAGAGAAAGAGAGAGAGAGAGAGAGAGAGAGAGAGAGAGAGAGAAAGAAAGAGAGAGAGAGAGAGAGAGAGAGAGAGAGAGAGAGAGAGAGAGAGAGAGAGAGAGGAACAAAATTGGACAGTACACACTTCAATGAGAGGGAAAAGATAAAAAGTGTACTGTGGACCCTGTAAGACCCCCAATCGAAGTTCGGCGCCATAATTTCGGTGGCATAATCTGGTCTGCCCGTTTCGGAAGCTAATTGACATTTGTTACAGCTGTCGATCTGCCTCCTTTTGATAACAACTCGTCAAGTATAAAAAAGCTCAATGGTTAATTATCATTATTGAGTCTTCACTATGAAGGTTCTGTGGGCTGCCGCAACGCTGCTCATTTCAGTTTCATGGTGAGTTTGTAATTTTTCGTTTCGCCTATTGCAATTTGACGGGTTTTGACCAACCAACATTTGTTTGTAGTTTGTTAGCGTTCAAAATGGGCAATTAGCATCCCGTTGCGTCCTGCATCCTGTTTTTTTTTTTCAAACTTCCATAACACATATCTAGCAAAAAGTCTGACCGATTTCAAACGCGCGCCAGTCGCATTTTTTAAAAATGATTACGGTAGGAGTCGGGACTCTCACACCAAACAGTTAGATCTTTGTGGGTTTAAATTATTATTCTTACTTTCATTCCATTGAAATTAAAGGCGCATTACTTAATCGTTCTTGAATTTTGAGGCGAAACTGCTTCGGTACTAAGTAACCGATTTACGGAGGTCAGACTTTTTTACAGGTAGAGGAAGCTATGTCCATAACTTTGCTCAGAACATTTCAATCATCTTTTTCAGGCTTAGGTTGAACTTTAAGCTAGCCCCAACTTAACCTAAGCCTAAAAAGAGGTGTTCGTAGTAACACACATCACGTTTTTTTACGTTTGAAAAAAACGGGATGCGTTTTACTAAACGCCTTCAAAATGGTTATCAACGGTTTTTTCTTCGACTGAATTAGGTCAATCACACTTTTGAGAAAGTCTTGGTATTTTATCCTTAAGATCATGAAAAATCATCATCAAATCATATTCTGAATAAAAAGTGGTAACCCATTGCCAGTTACAATCCATCGTCACAATGTATAATTGATAATAAAGAACCACTGAGGTACACTGTAGACCATTTTTCTGTTAAGCCAACAAAACATGTCTCTAATCGTTGACGATATCGAAATCGATAAAGTAACCTAAAAATGGATTACTGTACTAAGTCGATAATTCCTCAAAAACAACGAAAAATGGCAGAATGTACACATTTATTGACAGTCTTAAGCATTAGGAGCAGCACCGAATCCAGCAGCTCTCTTTCCGTAATATCCGTACGCGGCTGGGTATCCGTAAGCGTATCCTCCGTAACCCGCAACGTCGTATCCGTATCCGTAACCGGGGTACGCGTACGCGTACTGGGCGTCAGCCACCATGGCGACCACGAAGAAGACGGCGAGCAGGGTGAAGACTGTCGTGTTCATTCTGAGTTGTAGTGGAGAAAAGTAACAGTTTGCCGCTTTTATACGGCTCATGTTTGCCAATGTGAAAACTGATAGAACGGCGTGAAGTTTTGACTTTTTGTTTGCGCAGTTAGAAAAAAAAATAATTGGTAGAGTTTGTTCTTAGTGAACCTAATGATAGCTTGGATAGACTTATAAAAGATAGGTCTGACTATTCAGGTCCCAAACCGTAATTTAAAAGGCTCCAATGATTTAGTAGAAACAAACGAAAAAAAATTGGATAAGTTTATAAATTTACCACAAGGAAAAGAGCTAATTGTTAGTATTGATAGAACATTGGTGTTAGTAGTTCGACGGGATATTCAGATCCATTCCAACCAGTAGTCTGACAAACAGTTAATATAACAAGGGTTAGAAATTTAAAACAAAATATTAACTATGAGAAATGTAGGCGATAGAGAGAGGGACTGATCTCTGCAGTGTTGTAGACCGTTAGATACCGTTGATGGAATTTTCTTTTTTTTTCAAGTGAGTTGGACGAGGTGACCAGAACGGCCACAGTCAGAGGAGATTCTGAGGAATGTCAGAGAAATTTATCATATATGTTTTTTGTGCTTATAGCGGCTGTTTTCGGAAGCTACTAACGCGTTTGAAGATTTTTACTATGAATAAACGGACTGATCTTCGAACCACGTGACCACATCACCAATATTACTGCGAGAAGCGAGCCGATCTTTGTACACTCACCAAAAAACAACTCAAGAACACTGAAGTCACACCAGATATGCGTCATATTAATTAATAGCCATTTTATGCTTAGAAATTGTCTCCTATCACGATTTATGATAACCAGCTACCCGTGCTATTGCTGGCACTGGTCTGGTCTTCTTTGTTTATTACTGTTAATAAACATTCGAGTTAATAAAGCAATCATTATAAATTATCATGATTACGACAGCTACAGATGCTTAACAGTAAATTTGATTTGGTCAGATTCCTTACAAACTAGATCCGCTGTTCATATTACTTTGGGACATTAACTGATTACTTAAACTTTGAAAGTTCTCAGGCAATAGTTACCTCAAACAAGGGTAATCAAACCAAAAAGTTTCAGCAACTCGAACTACCTTTTCGATACTCAATTGAGTACTGGAGTTGAATCGGAAGGGACCTATCATGCAATCACCAGATTCCAAGCGATCGCAGCTGTTCAATCGACCTCTGAATCAAGTCTCATCAAGTTCTCTGATATCAAAATGGCAACGGGACAGAAGGAAACCGACCCGGAGGATCTTCATCCCATTGAGCAATACCAAGTCGTAGACATGGCGGCAGCACACTCTTCCGCGTTGGAGTTAACCTTCCAAGTCTCCAAGGGTGACTGGTTGTTGAGATTTGACAAAAAGGATCAGCCATGGTCTAGAAACATCAAACGCGCTTTTGTCAACATGCTCCAGGTAGTTTTAGCGTCAACGTTTGTTGAAAGAATGAGTTCAGATCAACTTGAAACGAGACGACGACTTGACGACCTTTGAAGTAAATGAGGTAGGGAGGGAGAGAGAGAGAGAGAGAGAGAGAAAGAGAGAGAGAGAGAGAGAGAGAGAGAGAGAAAGAGAGAGAGAGAGAAAGAGATGTAGAGAGAGAGAGATAGAGAGAGAGAGAGAGAGAGAGAGAAAGGGAGAGAGAGAATTCAGACCACCATCGAAGGAAACTGCCCAGTTCTGTACACAAAAAGCGAAGAAGTCGGTCCGTACGACTATCAGATGTGGACGAAATCAATTGACCTAGAAAAGTGCTCTAAAAGACCAATCTGGAAGAATACCATGGTTGAAGTAGGGCTCCCATCATTTCTCTTGAATTACAATGATTTTCAGGTATGCGCAGACTGCAAATCCGTATATGGTACCGACAAGATTGCCTCATCAGTTCTGAAACTCAATGTGTCGACTGTTGAAGATGAACAAGTGATTGAATCGGTTTGTTTTTGAGAATTGTGGTCTGAGCGTATTCAAATTTATCGTTGTTTCGCTGGTCTTGTGGGTAGCGAGGTACCTTTTGACACGGGACATCTGGGGTTCGACCCCTGCTTGTGTCAAAATTTTTGCTTTTTTCTCATTTTAACACACGAACTTGGAAGTTTGACGATTCTGAAACTAATATTGCAGGCCTTGATGAAGTCGCAGTATCTTTTCTCACCATTAACCCCAAAACATGAGCTCTTTACATCAACCTCCATTAGCAGTCTTAAAATGTTGAAGGCAGATGGTTCATCGGATCTGATGCCTGTAAGTAATAAAAGGGGCGTGGCGACTCCGCCCCCTTTTCCAAGCGTAACGAAAAACGAACTTTGTTTCAGGTTGACGCGGAGAAGTCAGAATCCATGGTTTTCGATGATGAATGGGAGAAAAACAAAGAGAAGTGGGCTGCGACTGGTGATGAAATGTACCTCGGGAGACTACCGAAATGGGATCATAAGGTTTTGTATGGATACGGTAGCTATTACGGTAGAAATTGGTCAGGTTGAGCAAGGAAAACGACTTCTAACACAGTTGAGCCATCATTTGGAAGGAAAAATGGACTCAGAAGTGGCTCATATCATGGCAAGAGTTGTCAAGGTGAAATTTTGAAGTCACACGCGCGTAGCGAATCTAAAATTATAAATGTACTGTAAGCGTAGTGTTTATTGCATCAAACGAGTGAAGCGAGAGTGAAGTTATAACCGTAGTGTAAGAGCACGAGCGGAGCGAGTTTTGAAAGAAACAGCAAAAATGAAACAACAAATAACAACAGGGATCGTGTCTTGCTACAATTTCAATTTTCACATTGACTTGACATTATTCAATAAGAAAATGAGTTACAATAGGTTTTATAAGCAAAATAGAAAGAGGAGTTACATGAGTTTCCTCAATTGTTCTAAAACAGTGTTTCAAACACATGATAAATTGATCTAAATTTTTTCTTCAGAATTCTATTTTCTTGCAGGTTTAGCTTACGTTGATAATAATAATTATGTTCATTTCGGGAAAAGCCCTCAATGAAAATGTTACTAATCATATGGCACTATGCGGAACGTGTCAAGCATTGAAGAGGAGAGAGAGAGAGAGAGAGAGAGAGAGAGAGAGAGAGCTCTCCTCTATTTAGGGTAATCGAAAATTGGAAAAAATAAGATAAAAGGACTAAAAATTTGAGACTACAAAAAAGAACAAAAATTATTTGTTTTTTTACAGGTCTTCCGTCAGTCCACAATGGCAGAATTGCAAGAACTCCAAGAATTCGCGTTGGAAGACAATTTCTCAAAGAAAGCTGCGAAACAAGTGGAAGATCTCTTCTTCCAGTGCCTTGCACTCGCAGGATCGAGAGCCTCGTTGAAAACGCTGTTCGACGCCGTCCCAGGTCACAAGGAACAAGCCGTGTTCTGGATGAAGTCGTTGATGGATCTGAAACATCCTTCTGAGGAGATTCTGAATGATATGAGGTACGGAGAGAGAGAGAGAGAGAGAGAGAGAGAGAGAGAGAGAGAGAGAGAGAGAGAGAGAGAGAGAGAGAGAGAGAGAGAGAGAGAGAGAGAGAGAGAGAGAGAGAGAGAGAGAGAGAGAGAGAAAGAGAAAGAGAGAGATATTTCAGAAAAATTTGCCAACTCAACATGAATTTCGAAGCATTCAAGAAGTCATGTTGGTTATCTTACGGAGCAATCGTCGCCAGATTGTGCAAAATGCCATGTGGAAAACCGCTCAGAGAACGTCTGGCTGAATCTATGAATAAAATGGTCAAAGGAAGCGAATGGAACAGAATCCTGATGATCAAGATGATCGCCAACGCCGGATTGGAAGAATCCATAGAAGACCTTGAGGATATTCTGATGGACTTGAATCAGGGTAGTCTTGTCAGAATCGAAGCCATCGAAGCCTTGAGAAAAGTTGCCAGGAGAAACGCAAAGGAGGTACAGAAGGTAGGTCTCTTCTATCACTCGGGTTGACATCACACTAATGATAGAACTCTTGAAGAAGGAGTCAGTTGCTATGAGATGTTTAACGAGTGAAACGACCGAAAGCAGCCAAAAAAATCAGCTAGGCTCTCCGCCGACATCAATCGATAATTCTCAGAAATTTTTATATTTATCGACTTTTCATGTTTGGGTTACTTTGTTCCTGAAATGTTTCTCTTATTGAAAAAGTGGGTAAAGTTTGAAAAGTGCCAAGTTTTTGCAAGTACTGCGAGACTCTGGTAGGACCTACAGGAACAGAACCGACATATTTCGATTCAGCGCACTGAAATCCACTCATTTTGTATTTTTAGAGGAAGAGAGAGAAAGAATTAAATGTTTATCATTTGCTAGCTCCAGCGTTGGTTAGAGTTCAAAATAAGAAATCCTCAGGTCCTACTGCCCATCTACAAGAACCGACAAGAACACACTGAAATCAGAAAAGCAGCAGTGAAAGTCATACTTCTAACGGAACCCGAGAACCTGATTCTTTCACAAATTATTGGAACCATGGACAGTGAAAATCATCAGACAGTTAATGGATTCGTATACTCTATGATGGAAACGATCTCAAATGGAAGATCCCCGTGTGAAAAGGTTAGTCTCTCTCTCTCTCTCTCTCTCTCTCTCTCTCTCTCTCTCTCTCTCTCTCTCTCTCTCTCTCTCTCTCACTTTCTCTCTCTCTCTCTCTCAGTTTGTCTCTCTCTCTCTCTCTTTCTCTCTCTCTCTCTCTCTCTCTCTCTCTCTCTCTCTCTCTCTCTCTCTCTCTCTCTATCTCTCTCTCTCTCTCTCAGTCTCTCTCTCTCTTTCTCTCTCTCTCTCTCTCTCTCTCTCTCTCTCTCTCTCTCTCTCTCTCTCTCTTTCTCTCACTAATAGATTCCAGACCTTCTCATCCCGTGTTCAACGTCATCTGAAGTCAATCAACCCAGAAGTCAAGAAAGCAACAACCAGCTCCTACCATCGCATTGGAAAGTTCTCTCACAGCATCATGACCGGCGTACAAGGATCCATTCTGAACATTTTCAACAATCGATCTGTACTTCCGAGCCAAGTTGTAATGGAGATGGACCATGTTTTTGCTGGTGAACAAAACCCAGTTTTTGCCCAGCTCAGAATCCTACAACAGAATGCAGAAAAAATGGTCGAGAAGTGGATTGGAAGGTAATTTTTTGCATTGTCATGACTTCCTTTCATTCATGTGTCGTTTGTGTGTCGTTTACGTGTCATCTACAAGTCATCTACAAGTCGTCTGCACATCGTCTACGTATCGTCTGCGCGTCGTATACGTGTCTTCCATGTGTCGTCCACATGTCTTCCACTTTTCATCTACATATTATTCACTAGCATTGACAAGTCATCTACGTGTCAGTTTTGTGACATTTGAGTGTCGTCCATGTGTCGCCTACATGTCGCCCTTATGTCATCCCCCATGCCATTGAGACCATCTGCGCGTTTTGTGTCATTTACGTTCCGTTCACGTGTCATCCACATGTCGTTTGCGTGTTGACTACCTGTCTTCCAGGTGTCATCTACTTTTCTCTACCGGTTTGGTACATGTAGTTTTTGTGTCAATTTTGTGCCATCCACGTGTCGTCCAAGTGCAGTTCACATATATTCAATCACAATTCTCCAGAAAACAAAAGCCATCAACTCGAGCTCAAAGATCTGAATTTCTATCAACATTCCTGGACAAAATGAAATTCGTCCCTCGAGGTTCAAACAGCGACCCTAGCGAGGTCATCGTCTCTCTGCGCATCCGTGATCTGGACATTGCTTTCTTCAAATTGTCCGATTTGACTTCTCTGAAACTCGATTCCATGATCAACCTCGACCATGCCATGGCACTGTTCATCTATGAGACAAACACGAGAGTAGCTACGAGCAGTGGCTTTATGTTGGAAATGGACGCTAAGATGCCGACTGTCGGCTGTATCAGAGGATCTCTGGTTACTAAAAACGGAGTAGAAGTCAATGCTACAGCGAGCGTCGCTATGAATCATGTCGCAGAGCTTACGTGTTTGACACCGGTTGTTCAGGTTGGTTAAGCCACGCCCCTTTTTTGCAGTTAGCACATATCAACCTCACTGAATCTTTTTTTTGCAAATTAGTGGTTTCCTGTTCAGGAGACAAATTATGTCGCCCCGCCCCTTTTTGCAACCACTGCATACTCGATTTGCAAACAGCGGATCTCTTTTTCTCAGAACTGACATAATCCCACTCAATAAAATTGAATAAGCCCTGCCCCTTTTATGCAACTTGTTCATAATCAGTTTGCAAATTGCAAAATTGTCTTTCGAATCACGAAAATGCTATGCTTTTCATTAATTACAGAAAAATCTCAAGCTCACCCTTTCTGCAACCTGTCTATAAAAGATTTGCAGACCGGCACTCGTCTACCACATGAAGTTCTGCTGAATCTCCCATTGGCAATGAGTTCCAGCAGGCAACAGTCCGGCGTGGAAATGACTCTCCCAGGACCTAA
The DNA here is from genome assembly GCA_963978915.1 of Caenorhabditis parvicauda. Taxonomy (NCBI): domain Eukaryota; kingdom Metazoa; phylum Nematoda; class Chromadorea; order Rhabditida; family Rhabditidae; genus Caenorhabditis; species Caenorhabditis parvicauda. The sequence continues at coordinate 4,218,979 of OZ022253.1, forward strand.
ATCCTTCAGACTTGCTCGCTTCGTATCAAGACCAGTACTATTCACCAAGAAAGTATCTCGAGAATCCAGGCAGTACATTGAACCTGTACTTATGGATCTGCTTGTGTCAGGACTACCACAAAGGACCAAGAACAGGCAATATCTCGCTGGTACTGGTCTTAACCTTGATGTCACTTCTACTGTCATGCCAACAATGTCGATGCTTTTTGCTGAGAATCTTGTGGAAATTAACGTTCATCCCGAAGCGAAAACTTTCGAAAAGATGATTGTGAACTTGGATAAGGAATCTGAAGACCAGAGCATGATCCTGAAAGCTACAGCGATGAGCAAAGGAAATTTGGAAAGGAAATACTCCTTCACTCTCAACCGGACTGACACAGAGCCGACAATGATGAAAATGAAACTGAAGGTATTCTTTTTAAGTTGCTGGATCGATCTCCGCAAGGCGCAGGATTTTTGCTTTTTCACTTCTGTTCAAATTTCACTTAACAAGTCAACTCGAAATAAAAAAGATTTGCGTCATAATAAAAAAGAAGCACGCTCTGGATCAATGCCGCTGTGGAGCAGATAGTTTTGCATTTTAAATTTTAGCTAAAAGAACATAAAACTAGCTCAAATTAGCAGGAAAAGAATAAGTTGCGTCATCGTTGTGTCCTAATAAATAGGAACAGTGATTCTCCTCGTGTCTATATTATACTGGGACACTAGTAAGTCAACCTTCCCAGACATTTGAATCAAAAAGTGTGAAGAAAATGGCGAATGTTTACTTTTTTGCTCAATTTTAGCAGTATTGTTACAGATCGACGACTGGTCCTTCAGCGTCGGATCTTCAGTGCAGTGGCCAACAGCACCGTCGGATCCAAAGGTCAGAGGAAGAAATCTCCAGTCTGTTGGAAAAGTCTCTTGGGGAGAGAATGAAAAACAGACCATTGAATGGAAACTTGTTGGAAGAAGTGGAAAAAGCATGGAGCAAGTTTCTGTAGAGGTTTGATTTAGACTCTCTCTCTCTCTCTCTCTCTCTCTCTCTCTCTCTCTCTCTCTCTCTCTCTCTCTCTCTCTCTCTCTCTCTCTCTCTCTCTTTCTCTCTCTCTCTCTCTCTTTCTTTCTCTCTCTCTCTCTCTCTCTCTCTCTCTCCCTCCATCTTTCCCTCTCTCTCTCTCTCTCTCTCTCTCTCTCTCTCTCTCTCTCTCTCTCTCTCTCTCTCTCTCCTCTCTCTCCCTCCATCTTTCCCTCTCTCTATCTCTCTCTCTCTCTCTCTCTCTCTCTCTCTCTCTCTCTCTCTCTCTCTCTCTCTCTCTCTCTCTCTCTCTCTCTCCCTCCATCTTTCCCTCTCTCTATCTCTCTCTCTCTCCCCCTCTCTTTCTTTCTCTCTCTTTTTCTCTCCCCTCTCTCTCTCTCTCTCTCTCTCTCTCTCTCTCTCTCTCTCTCTCTCTCTCTCTCTCTCTCTCTTTCTTTCGGTCTAAATTACAAAAAAAAAACATTTTAGACAAGAAAGCACGCCAGAAAGTCAAAAATTTCACTCCAAGAGAAATTGGCAAAGGTAGCTGTTGTCAATGACTTCGGACTTCTGGTCAACTACGATCTGAACAAGGACACGGAACTGAAACTGGAACGAGCTTTCTCCATCATGGAGATGATGTCACCGCAGAGATGGTAGGTTGAGCGTAGCGAGGTTCTACAAGCAAAAAAGATGCAATTCTCACTTTTTTTTTTACAGTTTCGGCCCTTTTTGAGCTATTACCTTCTTTTCTCAGCATTCAAAGAGAACTTCTGAAAAATACAAAAGCTAGAAATTCCGAGAAAACTGTTCGAGTTTTTTTTGAAACAAAATGTGTTCCATTTTAAAGGTTCGGATCAGTTTCTTCTGCGAAGAACCCAGCTGGGGAAGTCTCAGCACGACTTCAAATTGACCCGGAAGTTAAAAGATCGTACAATTTGACCGTCAATACACCTAGCGAGGTTATCGTCTACAAGGACATTTTCACATGCCGTGAGGTCCCACTTGAACGACTTTTTGAACATGAGACCAGAAGCATGAAGAAAATGGTGAGATTGGACATGATAGTGGGCGTGGTCGCTCCGCCCCCTTTTTCAACGTGACGGAAAACGAACTGTTCTGTGTAGCATATTGTTTACAACAGAGTTGTAGAGAAGTATAAGCTCCGCACTTTTTTCTAGCGCTACAAAAAGCAAACGATTCTGAGTTGTGAATGACAGAGAGGCTTGAGAGAGTACAAGTCCGCCTCTTTCTCAAGAGCTACGAAAAGCGAACTGGTCTGGGTAGCAGACTCTGTATGGCAGAGAGGAATAAGAGTATAAGCTCCGCCTCTTCTCAAAGCGTGACAGAAAACGAACTTTTTCAGATGACCCATAAACTCCTTGGATCTTCGAAGTGTACTCAACGAGGATCGAATTTGAGAACTTTTGACCAAGCAGAGATTCTTAGCGAAGTTCATGAGTGCTACCAAGTACTAGCCAAGGACTGTTCGTCGGCCAATCCGGAATATGTAGTACTTCAAAGAGAAATTGAGAAGAAGAAGGAAATGAGAGTCCTTCTTGGAGCTGAACATGTGATCGACTTGGTCAGAATCGATGAAGAAATGAAAGTGAAGGTGAGCTCATCTCTGAAACTTAGGGTGGACCGGCATTAGACCGGTTACGGGTAGCAGGAATCTCAGTCCATCTGTCGATCATTCACAATCCGATGCTAATCTATTATCTTGTTTATCTGCCACTCAATTAGGGCCCAAATTCCGGTCCAAATACGATCTACCTGTCGGGCGGACCATTTTTCATTTATTTACGAGCCATTGCAATCCAAAAAAAACAATGAGGAAAAAAGCGAGAAGAATTTTTTCATAAAAATAATTTGAAAAAATGGAAAAAAAATCAATATTTTCAGGTCGATGACAAGTTCGTGACCAGTGGAAAAGGTCTTGGATTTAATTTGGACACAACTGACGGTCAAATGATAGTGCTCAAGACTGATGACCTCGTAGTAAAGTTCGACGGGAAAGATTTCGAAGTAGAACTGTCAGGTCGATTTGCTGGGAAAACATGTGGATTGTGTGGACATTTTGACTGGGAGGTATGGTTTAAATGTTTTATTCGGAGCTGCGCTCAAAAACTTGAATGTGATCGTATCTACGCTCAAAATACTAAAATTTAATCGTAGCAACGCTCAAAAAACTTGCATGTAATTGTAGGTACGCTCAAAAACTTGACATTAATTGTAGCTACGCTCAAAAACTTAAATGTGATTGTAGCTACGCTCAAAAACTTAAATGTGATTGTAGCTACGCTCAAAAACTTAAATATGATTGTAGCTACGCTCAAAAACTTAAATATGATTGTAGCTACGCTCAAAAACTCGATTGTTGTTGTAGCGACGCTCAAAAACTCGATCGTTGTTGTAGCTACGCTCGAAAACTCGAATTAATTGTAGCGACGTTATGAATTTTCTCGAACTTCATATCTTCGCATCAAAAAAAGATACTCCTATTCCGACTGTCTATATTCTAATGGGACATCTGAGTACTGTGGCCTGGGAACCAAAAAATTAAGTTCTTACTGGATGTTAAATTTTCAGAAGAACAACGACTTCATTGGAGCAGACAATCTCCCGAAGTCATTGGATGACTTTAAGTCAAGTTTTGTCTACAAAATTGACGACTGTAAAACCAATTGAAGCGCAAGAAAGAGAACATGAAGAAACATCGCAAAAGTTCGGAAGAGGATGATCTTGTTAGAAGAGGTGAGGAGCGAAAGAGAAGAGAGAGAGAGAGAGAGAGAGAGAGAGAGAGAGAGAGAGAGAGAGAGAGAGGAGAGAGAGAGAGGAGAGAGAGAGAGAGAGAGAGAGAGAGAGAGAGAGAGAGAGAGAGAGAGAGCAGAGAGAGAGAGAGGAAGAGAGAGGAGAGAGAGAGAGAGAGAGAGAAAGAGAGAGAGAGAGAGAGAGAGAGAGAGAGAGAGAGAGAGAGAGAGAGAGAGAGAGAGAGAGAGAGAGAGAGAGAGAGAAAGAGAGAGAGAGAGAGAGAGAGAGAGAGAGAGAGAGAGAGAGAGAGAGAGAGAGAGAGAGAGAGAGAGAGAAAGAGAGAGAGAGAGAGAGAGAGAGAGAGAGAGAGAGAGAGAGAGAGAGAGAGAGAAAGAGAGAGAGAGAGAGAGAGAGAGAGAGAAAGAGAGAGAGAGAGAGAGAGAATTTCAGAAACAAAAGAAACCACACCACCGGTGAAGAAAAGGATAGTGGAAGAATTTGATGGAAAAATTTGCTATTCAAAACAGCATCTTCATCAATGCCCCGAACACTTTGAACCTGTCGCTTCAAAGAAAATGAACGTTAGTTTTTTATCTAATGAATCTAGATAATCGATGAGATTTGAATTTTGTCACCTTTGAAATTTTAAAAATTTGAAAATTTTCCAAGAAAGAAGTGAGAAATGGTGAAAAAAATATCGAAAAGTCTCCCATCGATATCATTTTCAACTGAAATTTTTTTGTTTTTTTGGAGGTGAAATTTTTTGAGAAATTAAATGAAAAACAGTGAAAAAATCCCAATTTCTAAATTTTCAGGTAGAATTCATGTGCATGCCAAATTCGAAGAAGCTCTCATTAGAGGAAGAAGAAAAGTTTTTGAGTGGCGAAGAAAAGATGGAAAAATACAGCAAATGGGTTGTGGTACCATTGTCATGTCGTCCCGTTACGGTATTTTGACGTGTTTTTGTTGATATTTGATTTCACAAAATGAAGTTTACTGTACAGAGTTGCTGATGATGATAATGTTTATTAACAATAATAAACAGAAAAAGGACCAGACCAATTCCAGCAATAGCAAAGGTAGATGGTTAAATTAACATAAGTAAAGGCATAATAAGAGACAATTTCTAAGCATAGTGGCTACTAATTAATATGACGCATATCTGGTGTGACTTCAGTGTTCTTGAATTGTTTCTCGCGGTGTTTTTTGGTGAGTGTACAAAGATCGGCTCGGTTCTCGCAGTAATATTGGTGTATGTAGTGGACGTTGTTCCAAGATCAGTCGGTCAGTCAGTCCGGTCATGCAGCCCGTGGACTAGCTCGGCTCGCTTCACGCAGCAATGTTGGTGATGTAGTGTCGTGGGTTCCAAGATCGATCCGTTAGCCAGTCAAGTTCAGCCATTTCGTCAGTCAGCCAGATAGGTGGAATGAAACATGTTATCGTAATCATTTTCGGATCCAGCGTACTCGAATTTACTTTTAACTCAATCAAAAAGAAAGTAGATCGGGCAATAGAAAAAATTGCTATGGACTGGCAAGAACTTTTGTTTGGCCTTTAAATTGCTCTTATTAGTACATTATGATTCTAGCTTTTTTTCAAAAAGTATCTGCGATATGACGTCACAAGTTTGGGTCCTTTCAGAGTTGCCACGGAAGTAAAATTTTTCAAAACGGAAGTCGGAAGTGATTTTTTTGAGCGGAAAGTCGGAAGTAGAATTTTTTCAACGGTAGTCGGGAGTGCAAAAAAGTTGAAAAACCCCAGAGATATTGTATATTCGCGCATTATCAACAGGTGAAGATCAATTCTTGACTGGAGTAGAGACGATTTCACGATTTTTTCGTCATTTTTTCACGGAAAAAAATTTTTTGACGGAAGTAGAATTTGTTAAACGGAAGTCGGAAGTCGGAAGTGAAAAAAAGGCGGAAGTCGGAAGTCGGAATCCCGTGCAAACCCTGGTTCCTACCCTCTTCGTCTTAGAAATCACACTGAAAGTTAATACGATAAGAACAGATATCATAGATTCTTCTGCTTCATTCCCAAGTTGACTCCAAGCCAAAATGAGTCGCGGACCCGCCGCTGGTTGAAAATTGCAAGATGTCTCAAGAGAGAGCATGATAAGCATTCAATATGGGCCCCCGCGACAAAAGTCCCATATCTTCTGAATTCACCTCTTTTTCAGAAAAAAAGAAAATTGAAAAAATTGCCCGTTTTACAGTTTCAATCATACTTTGCCAGTACTTGCTTTAAAAGTTCACAAAAAGGACGCCAGAGATTCGAACTTCACAGTATGCAAGACATTCTTGCTTTTTCGAATTTCACTTCTCAAGAGTGAAGCATGTTCTATTTTCTGCTTATCTTTATGGAATGTAAATATTTTTCAGAAAACCAAATAGAAACCAATGTCATTCAGAGATGACATCACTTTTTGAATAGACCCTGTGAAAGAGAACTTTAGCACTACTCTGAGTCGATGTTACGGAACTCACAACTTTTTGTGAAAATACAGAATTAATCAGTATTCTGATCACTTAGGACAAAAACTGGTAAAAGAAGAAATTGAAAAAAAAAACAAAAAACATTTTAATCGCCGTCCCCAAGAAATGTTTCTCTTTATCAGAGATGTGAAACAATGAAAAAAGTCTTTGATTTTCTATCCATATTATTCTGGGACAGCAGCAAATTTCCAAATTCGACCCTAAGAGCTCTCTAATACCATAAGTAGCCTAACGTCCTAAAAGGGCAATACTGACTTCAAAATTTTGCAAACCATCTGTGCATATTATTCTGGGACATCAAGAAACCTTCAAGAATGACCCTAAGAGCTCTCTAATACCTAAGTAGCCTAACGTCCTAAAAGGGCAATACTGACTTCAAAATGTTGCAAACCATCTGTGCATATTATTCTGGGACATCAAGAAACCTTCAAGATGACCCTAAGAGCTCCCTAATACCTAAGTGCCCTAAGGCCCTAAAAGGACAATATTGACACTGAATAAGTCACCAAACCATGT
>OZ022253.1:4235940-4240940 GCA_963978915.1 Caenorhabditis parvicauda
GCGACTTCTGTGAGGTGTATGTAGTTTTTGACAACATCACTGGGGTTTTCCACCATTCTCTTTCACATGGAACAACTCAAATGACACAAAAAGTGATTACAAACGGAGAAAATTTGATATATAAAATTAATCGACCATTATTCAACAAAAAAAAAGCGATGTGCCTACTTGTAAGGTGGTTAAATATAATTATTTGAGCAGCACCTAAAAACATAAGAAACGTATAAAAATATCCGTATTCCGATTAGATAGTGAATCTATCACCTTCAGTGTTTATCAATGTCTGTTACTTCAAATGATGAATTCGTCATAATCGAAAACCGTGTTAGTATTGACAAGCGAATCAACAGCACATGCACTTCATATCTACAGCACATGAACTTCATAATCTGCTATCAACGGCTTATGAACTTCATATCAACAGCCGATGAAGTTCATATCAACAGCTGATGAAGTTCATATCAACAGCCGATGAAGTTCCTATCAACAGCCAATGAACTTCATAAATTTTTATCAACGACCTATGAACTTCATAAATTTTCATCAACGGCCTATGAACTTCATAAATTCATATCAACGACCTATGAACTTCATAAGTTTATATCAACGACCTATGAACTTCATAAACTACTATCAACGACCTATGAACTTCATAAACTGCTATCAACGACCTATGAACTTCATATCAACGGTATTTAGTTTCTAGAGAACTAGAGCGTGATTAACGTTATCTCTGTTGATAATAAGAATGAATATATCAACGAGCGGAGCGGAAGACCCCAGCTTCTCGTTTTTGAGCGTAGCGATGGAAAAATCTCTAACTGAGCGTAGTGAGTGTAACCTTCTCACTAGTGAGCGTAGCGAATATATGAGCAGATGAACCCTCGAGGTGCAAGAAAAAAGAAAAGAAAACGAATTGAGCTTGCCGGCTGCTCGAGAACGCGTGATTTGACTGGTAAATTGTACTCTGGTGGCCGATTATGTTGATGCCTAATATGCATTCATAAAACGTGCGTGCAAGTATTCTGAGCAGAATTCGAGGATAAAAGAGAGAAGAAATAAATGGCGAGCTGAAAAGGGCTGGGGCAGATATGTATGTTTATATGGGGGAGCTAAAGTGTACTGCATCAAAACACGAGTGTGAAAAACAGTCACTGCGATTCAGGAATAAGCAAATATAGCCGCTCTGCAACCGTTTTGCAAGACCCTCCGCGGAGCGCACTTAACTCATTATTTCATTTTCGAATTGTTTTACTTTCGCGTTGTTCAAAAGTTTCTGCCAGAACGTTTGCGTTTCAAAAAAACGTGCACACTTAGAAAAATTGTTTTATTATTTTTTACTCATCAATTTCAAAATTTTGATGACATGTACAGTACATGGTGGGAGTGATACAGTAGTTTCAACTGTGAAATCATAATGTAAACCGAGAAATGTCAATTTTGAAGAAAAGCAGAAGAAAACTCCCTACATCTTCTCAGATCTGTTTGAAACTCATTAAAGTTTCAAAAACATTGTACATTATTTATCAGTTTACAAAATCATGTCTGGTAATCTTTTGGTCTTTAGTTACATCAAAAACTTTTTAAGTACAAAACATTCATCATTAACCAAGCTAGAAACGTCATATTGTAGCTATACAATGAGGTTTTTGTAGTAATCACCATTTTAAATCGAAAATCTTTTTTTTTTAAAGATTTCCGATGTTTTTTTCTCACAAGATTTGAAGAAAATTCAAAATTAGAAAATATTCAAGATTAGCGAACAAGAAACGTCACACATATATCGCTAGAAGCATGGTCGTTTTCAAACGCGCTCTAATCTCAATTTTGCAAAATGAGTACGGTAGGAGTCGGGACTCTCACAGCGAACAGTTAGATCTTTGTGGATTTAAATTATTTTTTACTTTCAGTCCATTGTTCTTGTATTTCAAGGCGAAACTGCTACGGTACTAATTACCCGATTTACGGAGGCCAGACATTGTTACAGGTAGGGGAAGCTATGTGCGTCATGAGGTTCTCCTCACAAAAAACATTTAGAAGTAAAATTCCAGCAACGGAAACAGAACTTAGTAAGATAGAGGATGTATAAACACTAGTTTTATAGTGATTCGAAAATTGCTTCCTCCGAATCTCTAGGGATATATTGGACGTTAAATCAGACTTTCAGAGCTCGACTCGGAATTTTGATTCACAATGAACGAAATAAGGAATTTGAAGTGAAAAAAGTAATAAATGAAATAAAGTCTGAAGAAAAAAAAATAAAATCAACAGGAGAATTTTTTTTGTTTTTTTTTTTAATTCCAAAAGGGTTGTGAAAAAATGGTCGGAGGGAAATTTGGAAAGTTATTTTGAAGAATTTTCCCTGACCTCAAGAATCCAAAACACGACAGATGAATTAGTGAGCAGAATTCATTCAGACAGAAAAATAGGTGTATTCGTGTAATACACCCGAGTCAGCGTCTAGTAGAAGTTCAGAGATCTCATGTGTCCGAGAAAAATATAGTCAGAACTCGAGTTCATTTTTTTTATATAAGTTACATCGTCATTCGTTCGCTTTTCGGTATACTGAGATTACGGCGACGTAGCGGCGACCTAGCGGCGACGTAGCGGCGACGTATCGGCGGAAAACGATGTTTTTGTTAGTTAGGCTCTCTATAATTGCAGAAGAAAAGTTCTAGAGTGTTTTGCGAACAAAACTATGCCCATTTCCAAAGTTCCCGTCCCATAGAAATATGAACGCTAGATCGAAAAAAAAGAGGCCAGTCTTCGACTACAAGTCTCTTGCAGTGAAGACCTTCATAGGTCTGAAAAGTGCAGGAGTGAAAAACAGCTTTTTCCAGTCTGGTCTATAGAATATCTACCTTTGAAAATCCAATAATTTTTCCGTTTTGTTCAAAAGCTCCAAATTAATCACTATAAATTATTCAAAATGGACGTTCCCTGAACTAAAATTAGAATTAAAGGTTCTTCATTGCGTTCTCTTTGGATGGATAACAAGAGAGAACGAGTTTAGAGAGAGAGAGAGAGAGAGAGAGAGAGAGAGAGAGAGAGAGAGAGAGAGAGAGAGAGAGAGAGAGAGAGAGAGAGAGAAGGACAGAGAGAGAGAGAGAGAGAAAGAGAGAAAGAGAGAGAGAGAAAGAGAGAGAGAGAGAGAGAGAGAGAGAGAGAGAGAGACAGACAGAGACAGAGAAAGAGAGAAAATAATAAATAACTTTTCGATTTTTTGATTTAAAAAGCAAAACATAAAGTTTTGTTTGAAGATTTAACTAACTTAAGCCCAGTGAGAAAGCGAGCTAATAATAATGAGTGAACATTGAAATCTCAAAACTTGCAAAACCCGTCTGAAACAGCTAAATGACACACAAAAGGCGTGTTCACAAAACAGAAAATAAACTTTTCACCTCAAAATAACATCGGTTGGTATTGAGAAGGAAGGAAAGGAAGCAAAAGAGGAGAGTTCAAATGTGTGAGTATTAGGTTTCTCCTTTGCTGCTGATCTGTTTGCCCTTGTTCACATCCTCAATGAGTGTAAATAGTAAAATGGGAGAGATATTTGATGATGGCTTCATTTTTGTGGGACAAAAATGCGACGTTCTGGAGCCCCAAATAGAAAGAATGAGCATAGCTACGTTACTAACGACTTTATTCTTGTGTGACAATCGTCCTCCCTTCGTTACGTTGGTTTAATTATTATGGGACAAACGTCCTTGCTACATTGGAAGTGACTTTATTCTTGTGGGACATTATGACGGAACTACGTAAAAAACTCACATTGAAACAATCAAAAATGAGCTTCGCTACGTTCGAAGTGACTTCATTCTAGTTTGACAAAAATCTTTGCGTTGTTGAAAGTGACTTTATTCTTGTGGGACACTTCGATCATACTACAATAAAATATCTCACATTTTAGACTACAAAAAATGCACTTTGCTATGTTAACAGTGACTTTAGTCTAGTTTGACAGTCCTCCTCACTACGGTAAGATGGTTATATTTTTGTGGGACGCTTCAAGCTAAATCGAAATGTTTCTCGTTGAGACTACAAAAAATGAGCTTCGCTATGTTAGGAATGGCTTTATTCTTGTGGGACAATCATCCCTTCGAGAAGAAACGTGGCTAAGTGGGAAAAAACGTGGCAGTTTGGACAGAAAACGTGTTTTCAGAGATCGTTCTAAAAATTGTGATTACAAGTCATTCAGAGAACCACAACAAAGCTGTTTTTATTGGGAGTATGAGGTACTTTTCTATTGAGTATAATAATCAAAGTAGAGTACAATCGCGAAAACACCACTGCGTCAGAAGTTTTGCATCTGCAAAACGTGACAAACGTGGCAAAAACAAAAAAAAACGTGGCAAACACAAAACGTGGAAAACGTGAGAAAGAGAAGACTTGACCAAGGGTTAGAATAGAAATTCAACTGATCCGAAGCGACAGAGCTAAAAACAAAACGTCGGATAAATTAATTGGTTTCTAATTTTTTATCCTGTCTGTCTAGATCTCTTTCTGTTTCTCTGTCTCTCTCTGTCTCTCTCTCTCTCTCTCTCTCTCTCTCTCTCTCTCTCTCTTTCTCTCTCTCTCTCTCTCTCTCTCTCTCTCTCTCTCTCTCTCTCTCTCTCTCTCTCTTTCTCTATCCCCTCTCTCTATCCCCTCCCTCTTTATCCCCTCTCTCTATCCCCTCTCTCTATCCCCCCTCTCTCTCTCTCTCTTTCTCTCTCTCTCTCTCTCTCTCTCTCTCTCTCTCTCTCGCTCTCTCTCTCTCTCTCTCTCTCTCTCTCTCTCTCTCTCTCTCTCTCTCTCTCTCTCTCTCTCTCTCTCTCTCTCTCTCTCTAAATTTCTCCGTTTCTTTCTCTCTCTTTTTTTCTGATATCACTTTAACACGAAGGTGGTGAAAATCTAAATGGAAATAAAACACTTATCCAATCCGATTTAGACGATAACACCAGCTAAGAATCTGTTTTAAATGGCAACATATCAAGATATATCCTACATTTTTGTTTGGA
>OZ022253.1:4243440-4250940 GCA_963978915.1 Caenorhabditis parvicauda
TTTTGTGTCGAGCGAGATATTTTAATTTTAAGATTGATTCTTTGAAACTCAACACATTGGGTTGGTTTGACCTCACGCACTACACTAATAGATCTAACAGCTAGATGGTTAGCGGCCCCTGACCTCTCTGTTTGAAAGCAAGACGAAGGTGGTGAAGGTCAATTCATGACTGAATAGAAACGATTCCCCTTTTCTTATTGCCATTTTTCACGAAATTTAACCTCACGAAAAAAATTTTTGACGAAAATCGAAAGTCGGAATTCCGTGCAACTCTGCTGTACACATGTCACATATATCGCTAGAAGCATGGCCGTTTTCAAACACGCTCTAATTTCAATTTTGCAGAATGAGTACGGTAGGAGTCGGGACTCTCACAAAGAACAGTTAGATCTTTGTGGATTCAAATTATTATTCTTACTTACAGTTCATTGAAATCAAAGGCGCATCACTTAATCGTTCTTGTGTTTCAAGGCGAAACTGCTGCAGTACTAAGTAACCGATTTACGGAGGCCAGATTTTTTTACAGGTAGAGAAAGCTATGTGCATGCGAGACAACGTGATACTGTACAGTCATGGTACATGTCTTACATAAATGGTAACAGTACATGTAAGACAGTATGTAAGGCATGATGTCTTACATGTACATAGACATTTGGATTATAGAGGTTGAGGTGTGTTAGAGTCCGTACGCCTCCAAGCCCTAAACACGGAGATGTGCGTGTATGTGAACTCTTCTTTTTTAAACAAAAAATGCTTGTTTTTGCCTTTTTCTAGACATAAAATGGACAAAAATCATGAAACCAATCAGATAATGTTTTTCAAAAACCAAAAAAACGTCACGGAATGAAAATTGTCAATTGGGTAATGAATATTATTCGGTCTAAATGGATGCCCAGTCGTCCATTTACCGAAAACATTTACTACATAAAAGAGGAGTAAAATTGAATTGGCCAACTGAATGGCATCATATTTTCGGCACTAAGACACTGCTGGAGGAGATTGATCGAAGAGGGGAGGAACTAGGGAATCAGATCAATTGGGGGCGGGGCTAACCGGTCCCATCAAGAGAGTTGAGACTACCTTAGCACAAGACGATTCGAAAGAAAGGAGGAGCTAGGAAATCAGATCATCTGGGGGCGCAGCTAACCGGTCCCATCAAGAGAGTTGAGTCTACCTTAACACAAGACGGTTTGAAAGAGGGGAGGAGATAGGGAATCAGACCGATTGGGGGCGGAGCTAACCGATCCCATCAAGAGAGGTGAGTTTACCTTAGCACAAGACGATTTGAAAGAAGGGAGGAGCTAGGGAATCAGATAAATTGGGGGCGGAGCTAACCAGCCCCATCAATAGAGGTGAGTTTACCACAGCAGAAGACGATTTGAAAGAAGGGAGGAGCTAGGGAATCAGATCAATTGGGGGCGGAGCTAACCGGCCCCATTAATAGAGCTGAGTTTACCACAGCAGAAGACGATTTGAAAGAAGGGAGGAGCTAGGGAATCAGATCAATTGGGGGCGGAGCTAACCGGTACCATCAACAGAAATGAGTCTACCTTAGCACAAGACGATTCGAAAGAAGGGAGGAGCTAGGGAATCAGATCAATTTGGGGCGGGGCTAACCGATCCCATCAAGAGAGGTGAGGGTGAAAGAAACATATCCCTAAAACTGAGGCACTGGGACAAAATTAATCGAAAAGGGAGAGGAGCTAGCCAATAGGCGCAAAAATAGATCAAGTTTTTGATCTCTGGAAAATTCCTTTCTCATGGTCGACTAGCTGTCTGATTTCAACAAATGTTTTCCGTTTGCAAGCGAGCCATCGAGCAGAAAATTTACGATAAAAAAGAAATGAAAGGTTCAAAACATCCTAAAGCATAGAGGAATCAATGAAAAAGTGTCCTTTCTTTGAATATCACTTAAGAATTAAAGAGCAATAGTGGTTTACCTAATCTTTTTTTTAATTTTGAATTTTTTTCGTTTTTTTGAATGAAAACAATGTTCATCATGTTTCTCCTCCAAAATAATTTTTTAAATGATTAAACTTTGAAAATTTGAAAATCAAAATATTGTGGAAAGCATTTTTTTTCAAAAAAAAAAAACACTACTTTCTTCACTTTTTCAACACAAATTGTAGAAAAATGTCACATTTTCAAGCTCAACACTAATCAACATGACTACAGAGTGTCATGAGCAGATGCAATATTACCATTAAATTAATGAACTTTACAAACTCTGCTGCTTTTGACACGCATCGATGACTTTTTTCAGAGGTTTTTGCTATTTCTCTGACGTTAGCGAGCAAAACGGATGATGATAAAGTTTGGTATATACGATAGCTACGCTCACAGCGGGAAAAAATTGCTCGAAAAGTTGATAGTTGGACTGGCTACGCTCAAAGAAGTTTTGATGGTTAGCATTGCAACGCTCACGAAGTTTTTTGCAAGCTATACTCGCTACGCTCAAAAAAGTTTGAATGGTTAGACTCGCAACGCTCACGAAGTTTTTAGCAAGCTATACTCTCTACGCTCACAATTTTTACTCCAAAACTTAAAATCCACAATTCAGTATGACATCGGTAAAACTTTAGTATGACTTTGGTCACAATTCAGTATGACTTGGGTAATATGACCGATACCGCAGTGATGACTGCGGTCACGGTCGATTGTGACCGATGTAATACTGGAACGATACGCAAGTAATACTGAAACGATACGCAAGTAATACCGAAACGACACCCAAGTAATACCTACCTACCCTTTAATACCACTCCGTATTTTAAATAATCGTGTATATAAAATTTATTCATCATAGAAAAAATGAGAATACAGTAATAAAAATGATTACTGAAGAAGCTTTGTAGATTATCTCGTGCTGGTCGTCCTCATCAGTCAGGACTTGAACAGCTTACGCAGTCCTCTCTGAAATAATGAACTTTGAACGTATATAACAGATTTCATGCAAAATTTAAGCAATGTTACTCTTAGAACTGTATTAGTTATCAAACTTCTAGAAGGAAAAATTTTGAAAACTTATTAGTGTCGAAGACTAATCATTGTCGAACTCCATGGAAAGTTTGTGTGTAATTTTTAGACCCGCCGATTTTGCAACTGGTTCTCTGCGTCATTTTTGCAACGGGTTCTCCGCCCGCTCGAAATAAATGAGTAAAATTCGTTGTAGAACTGGAAAGATTACTGGTGTTAGAATTATGAATGTTTCCAAGTTGTTCACGAAAGTCTTTGAATAATGGTTAAGAAAAATAAACATTTAAAGAAAAATACTTGCAATTTTAGATATTTTTAAATCACTTGAATGTTTTTTCAATACTTCTGAAATTACTATAGAAAAAACTCATTCTTTTGAGAACAGGGATGTTCAGTGTAGGAGTTCGGAAATACTGAAAAGTTCATAAAAGCAACACAGTTGAGGCAGAGAACCCGTTGCAAATTCGGCGGGTCTTGGTTGTATTTTACGGGGAATATCGGGAAATCTCACCCTCCACACTCTCAAATAGTCTCCAATAGTCGCCAGCAGGTCGGGAAAGTATCTTCCCAGGTCCGATATCCACATTATTTTGGTTGCCGGGTATGGATGATCCAATGAACTTTGGTGCACCAGCTCTCAGGCTTCTTCGTCTAGTTGCACTATCATCACCTGAAATATCAATTTATTATAGGTGTTATAACTTGAAAATGCATTTTCTTGTATTTGAAAAATACGCTCTGAATTCTAGTGTATTCATCATAACTGTCTCAAAAATACAAATTGAAATCGCACCTTGTTACTATACTCCTCAACGTATGTGGACACGGCTATACGGAATTTACTCTGAGGGTCGGTTGCGTAACTCCATCCAGTTGAGTATAATGTGTGCTGTGCCGTGTAACCGTAAATTTCCTGAAAATGCATTGTAAACGTTACATCAGTTACTAACATTGCGGTTTCGGGAAAAAAATCGAGAATAGGGTACCTTCTTTCTGGATCCGAGACCTTGACCCTTTGCTGTATCAGTTACTACTGAGCTACCTTAGTCCAATGTCTGAAAGATGAAACAAACACAGCGACCGATGACCTCATCGTACGAGTCCACTTGTTGAAGGTTGTCCTAGTTCGTATCCATTGACGCCAGGGCCATCCTGTAAACAACATTATGGAATTATACATTCTACATTTTTTTTGACAAAATGACATTTGAGAAACACTCACCGAAATTATCTTGCTTTGATTCCTGGGGTCGAAGAACGGCTCGACATTTCCATTGTACGTCACTCATTCGTCACAGTGGTACCTATCCGGTTGACCGGGTCTGCCACTTTTCTAAAAATTACAACTGTAAGAAGTCGGAAGAAAGGCGGGGGACGCTAAAACTCCATGTTCTTCTTCATATTTTACCAGAAACCATACAAACAGGAGAACACAAAATAGTAAAATATGTGTGTTTAACAAATTATCATTCTGAAATATCAACTCTCAAACTTGGCCTAACTATTTTCCTTAAAAACGAAGATTCTAAGGATTTTACTAAATCCAAATGAAACAATTCACATCAAGAAATTATTTCGTTCATTAAACAGACTTAAATCAATGAAATCAAAGACCCAAACAAGTTGAGAGAAGCATGACAGAATGAAAAAAAGTTAAACGAGACGCCAAAAATGTTGACGTGTCAGCTGGCGTGTTGTTTCCAAAAACGCGATTTACGAAGGGAATTTTTTTTTATTTTTTCGCGTTATGATGCGGAACGCTTCGAAATGATGCAGAAGGCTTCGAAAATTTTCTCCGATACTGTTTCATCATTTGGTCGGTTAGTAGATATGTCTAGTATACTCACATAAAGGAAACATATTCAATCCTGATAATTAGTAGTCATCCGCTTTAGAAAATGAGTAGTCACCCGCATTCCTTCTTCCTCTTTAGAGAACATTCTCTACTATTATAACAATTTCTAGTTGTATAGAGTTAACGACAATTTTATTGATACTATGTCAACAACAAAAACAGTTTCGAATAAGAACAATTGAACAGCATTTCGAAGAAATGCTGTAAACCAAAAATTATATGAGAGTCAGTTTTGATGGCTAACGGATGCCTGCTGCTCACGTCGTCTAGTCTTTGTTACATACGTTGGATCCTTTCTTCTTGACGTTTCGATTCGCCTTCGTACAGTATTACTGAATTGTATATGTTACAGCAGAATTTTCTGGCGTATCGTCTTCAATCATGAACACAACTCATAGCATCAGTAATATCGTGATAAAATACTTGAAATAATGAAAACTTACAAATAGGTTTTGAATAATGTTGTGAATGACGATTGAAAGTGCGCTCTTTGCTCTGGCGTCACGCTCGCTGCTTTTTCAACAAGTCCTAAAAAGAAACAGTGCACCACGAGTAAATGTTGGCAAACGAACCTAAAATTTTTATGTATAGCAGGGTCGGGAAATCCGTCTTCTCTTCTAAGAAAACACCATTTGTGATGGAACCAGTGCTCTGTGCATAAATCTGAAACGAATTCAATTTTGTTATAAATTTACATTTTTATCGGATACCTCGCGTAGCAAGCATGTCACGAAGTTTGCCCAATTGGTGCGACTCTCTTGTCCTCCCATGCTACATTTCTCGACAGCTTTCGCGACCACATCAGTTACATTGATTTCCCTTTCATCGCATTCTGCCAATGTTACTTTCTCGTAGACTGGCTCTCGGTGAGAATCAAGAATCCCGAACTTCAAGTAGTATGCATCCTTAAAAAACTATTTTATTCTTTTCACCACTTTTATCGATTACCTCATCTACTTTTTCCAGAAGTTTGATTGGACCTTTTCTCTGTTCGCCTACCGCTTCGACTTTCCCGTTGAGAAAGTGAGAGTTGACGAAACTTACATCACATAGAAGCTGTTGGAAAAGTTCAGTTTCGTATTTGCGTGTTATCTGCACTCGCATAACTGAACTTCTCATAGACCCTAACTTCTTCAATTCGTCCGTGCTAATGCGGAAACGACAATTTCGGAAAGTTTCCATGTCAATTGTTTCAGAATTAACAACCTAGAAGAAACCTGGTGAACGTAGGATGTTTAAACAAAGAATTACCCGTATGTCGTCTTCAGTTGGCTTACCGACCACATCTTCAGTTCGTGTCCCTTTTGATGTGTCGGTAGGAACAGACTTCTGTAAACGTATAAACATTTTCACGCTCCAAAAAAAGTAACCTTCACCCCCTGCTTCTCCGCTGATTCTGCCAAATCCTTCCTCTGTCCTTCGTCGAAGAGAATGTCGCATTTCCTATCCCCCTGAGAGTCAAAATTCAAAACAGTTCTGATTTTCTTCCGTGGGCTGGTCACGCACCTTTCCTTCTTATCGTGGGCGTCATCAACTGAAAAAATTGTTTGTAATTCGTGACGGTTTCCCTGGAGCTTGAAATATCGAACAACAAAAGTGAGAAATAGTCGAAGATTCCTTTAAAGATGCGGTTAACTATCGTTTTTTAAAATGAAAAGTTGTAAAACAAAGAGAAGGAACATCTGTGTTATATTATAATTCTCACTTTCGGAATAAATCTTTAAAAAGACAAGGAGTACCGGAAAGAAAGATGACGGAATGGAAAATAAAATAAAAACGAGACTTCAAAAATGTTGACGTGTCAGCTGGCGTGTCGTTTCCAAAAACACGATTTACGAAGGGTTTTTCTTTTAATTTTTTTTGTTTTTTTTTTAATTTTCCGCGTTATGATGCGAGGATTAGTAATTTGTTCCCACAGATGGCTTGAAAAAATTTTCCGAGATTTTTCAATCATTTTGTCCGTCAGTTGTTTCCTGAATTACGGAAATGTATGCAACCGTTAAGAAATATTTGAAAAATTGCCCAGATTATGGACAATTTTGTATTACTGATTTTGAATAACTGTCATTTTGTAGAGTTCTCACTGATTATCTTATAGAAGCACCCAAGATCATAAAATGATAGTCTTATGAAGTCCGGAAATTCTAGTATACGTATTATAATATAGGAGCGATTTTTATTTTAAAACGATTCGAATTCAAGCTAGTTGAAATTTATGTACGTTTCTATTGCATAAGTGGAATATTTGAAGCATGTATAGATTCATAAGTTATCTTCTACGGAGAACGATGACAACCTTTAAAAATTATCAGAAGAAAAATTGCATGGGGTTATATCACTATCATGATCTGAAGCTGAGATTCTTTGCGTCCAAACACGTCTTCATCCGTGCTCGGTTCAGCCCTAACCAAAGCTCGCCATTACATGAAACCCAAATTCATGAGGATAGAAGTCTTTCAAAATCTGAATTCCTGGTTATATCGTGACTTTAAATTTGAGAATGTCCGAATTGAATCAATTGAAAAGTATTTATATTCTACGTTCATGCCATTTCCATATGTCAGTCGAAAAAGAGAGGAGAGAGAGAGAGAAAGAGAGAGAGAGAGAGAGAGAGAGAGAGAGAGAGAGAGAGAGAGAAAGTAGAAAACCGACGCAACAACATCCTAAAG
>OZ022253.1:4255940-4258440 GCA_963978915.1 Caenorhabditis parvicauda
TTGCTCTTTTCTTCTTCCGCGATAAGAAGCAAACTTCTTCTCTTGCGATTGCAACCACCACGTGTACATCCACAACTGCAACCGCCACCCTGCAATTAAGGTGTCGGTCATAAGTTTCACAAGTCTGTCGAACATCTCACAGTTTATAGAACCAAAGAAATCAAAAGGGCGGAGTCAGTCGACCCCAATCAATACATTCAGTTTTTCGCTACGGATGACAGCGATGACATAGTTTTAGAATGACGGGAGTGAGGAATTTGACACACTGTAAAAACCCGCGTTCATGACGTCATATATTAATCTCAATCTGCAATCTGCAGCCAACAGTTATTTCCTTTTATAATAAGCTTAGGTTAGGTTGAAAGAACAACTTTTGTGAAGAGCAAGCTCTTGGTTACCCAAGTTCACTGTGAAATTAACCATTTTATGATGTGTCAAATTCCTCACTCCCGTCTTTGTAGCACGGCGTGACAGCGATGCTGTCGCCTATTACAATGTGAACCATAAGTATTGATCGGTGGTTAAAACGCTGCCACGTGGCGCAGAATTTATGGTCCCGGAAGTTTGTTTCAAGACCAAGGTGAAGGAACGTGTTTCAAAATTGATTTTAGGTAGAATTTCTGGCTTTTCAATTCTGGATTGATAAAAATATTGGAGGCCTTTCCGTGACTAGTGGTGATCCCACTAAAAATCCTGCTATAAATCGAAAAAATATTTTCGTTGCTATCAATCCAATAATCTTTTCCGTTTGGGAGAACTGACCAGAAAGTTATTGACTATGAGAAATTCAAGTTTGATAGCTCTGAACATTCTCCTTCAGAAGACCTGAGCTGATCTTGACGACAACCTCCATAATATTTTTGTCGCCATTCGGTATGCCTTACCAAACGGCGACAAAATGGCGACGTACAGGCAGTTATACGGCGACGTATCTGCAACAAAACAGTTACGCACCGGTAACAAATGAATAATTTCGCCATACTGTTACCGAAACGTCACCGTATTGTCGCTGAAACGTCGTCGTTATCGAGTGCTATATCGAATGGCGACAGGGAGGCGACGTACAGGCGACGTACCGGCGACAAATTTATTATGGAGAACTACCTGTGTTCTGGAATCACCTCTTATCCAAAGCGTCATCGCGAACAGTAACAGAAAATTCAGAAACTATTGGATGAATTTTATTTTTACATTGTTGACGGTCATTGTATAAAAATTTGAAGACGTTTAAAGAATTCTGCGCCACGGAAAAAGCTCGCTATAAGCTCCGACAAATATAGGAAATGTGGTGACTCTTAGAACCTATTTAGCTCCGGTCAGGTCAGTGTAGCATATTTTTGCAAAAAAACGGACTTCAGAGATAAAAAGAACTTTGTCAGATCACCAGAAAGGGAAGAATTGAATACCTTATGGTTCACCCTGTACTATTTTTACTTGTATTTTGTAAGTCTGGCTAGAAATAGACATGAAGTCCCTCTGATTGTGGCCGTTCTGGCCACCTCCTCCAACTCATTTCTAAAGATTTAGACATTCTACTGGAAATTTTCACCAATGGTATCTACGGTCCACAACAGTTCTGGATGTCTGCAGTGACGAGCTTCTCCTTCTATCGCCTACAGTCCTCATAATTGCTATTCTGTCTTTGATTGCTAACCCTTGTTCTATTAACTGTTGGGAACCTTCCAAATTACGGTCAAATGCAATTTGTCAGACTACTGGTTGGAATTGATCTGAATATCCTGGTCGAACAACTAACACCAATGTTCTATCATTACTAACACTCATATTCAGTTCCTTTCCTCCGGTTATCTTACAAAGCTATCCAACGTACTTTTTGCAAAAATTGCACAACTGTTCTGACCGGAGCAGCTTTTTTTAAAAGGTTCTCCTACGGTTCCCACGCTTGTGCTCATGGCGGCTATTGCTGGTCGTCATGTAGCTTATAAACTTTATTTTTTTCTACATGAATAAAGTTATTATATATAAGTATTCATGAGAAAAAATAATATGGAATATTTTGGAGCTTTTAGTTTTCTAGCGAAATTTTCAAAAACAAACTATTAAAACTTACATTCATACAAGCACTGGTACAAACTGGCTGGCAGCACTTGCAGCAAGTAGTCTGCTGAACTGGAACATAAACAGTTTTTGTAGTACATTGAAGACATCCAGGGACATCACAAGTACATGGAGGTGGTGCAGAAGGACAGCATACCTGGAGGAAAATCGATAATTTCGGATCAAACGGTCGACAGAACCTGGAGAATTTCAACTAATCTGGCCTGAATTTACCAGGATTAACCTGGAATACCTTTTAAAAAAGTTTCCCCATTTTACACGGATTGCCAAATCTGACATTAATTCACCGGAACTGGCCAGGATTTACCTGGACTTTCCGTTTTCCCAATTTTTAGAGTTGAAAAGTGTAAGCAATTACTGTAGTTGAAAAAAATCGGTCTTGCAAAACGGTTGCAGAGCGTATTCTCCACGTATTCCTTAT
>OZ022253.1:4268440-4298440 GCA_963978915.1 Caenorhabditis parvicauda
GAAAGTAAGAAACATAGTTAACCATAGAGAAAGTGAAATTCTCTATGTTGCGTAATGTCGCTTCACTCGGCCTGTTTTTGTTCGAATTAGAGAGTGTGATATATCTTTGCATAGTACATTGTTTTACACCGACAGTTTGTTCTCGCTACGTTCGGACGGCTCGATTTTCGATGCTACACACTCTTAAAACCGCTTTGCAAGACTATCCGCGGAGCGCACTCTCCTTATTATTTTATTTTCGAAGATTTTTGCTCATGTTTCAACCTATTCTCCTCTCAATTCTATAAACATTGCGGTTTTTACCAAGATTAGTTTTACCTACTAAAAAAATTTCCCGTTACGATTTGAGACTGTGGATGAAATGGGGTAGGAAGCAGATATCTATCAAAAAGTCTGACCAATTTCAAACGCCCTTCAGTCGCATTTTTGTAAAATGAGTACGGTAGGGTCGGGACTATCACAACGAACAGTTAGATCTTTGTGGATTTAAATGATTATTCTTACTTTCATTCCATTGAAATTGAAGGCGCATTACTTAAGGGGGGCGAAGCCCCCGGGAATAAAAAAATACTTTTGTGCTCTTGATCTCCCAGGGGGCAAAGCCCCGGGAGTAGAAAAGTTTATCGTTCGCCGGGGAACCCAGGGGTGGAGCCCCTGAAACAGAAAAACTTAAAAGAAAGTAGCTTATATGAGAAAAATTATTTCCTGCCCTTAAGTTTATCGATAGCAAAGAAAACGAGCATCCAAAAAAACATGCGAAACGCCTGAGCGCAGCGAAGGTTCAACAGCTAGTTTGAAGTGAAACTGCTTTATCAAAAGTTTGCCTCACAAATAGTGTAAATTTTAGCTAAACCGAAGCGGAATTGGAAAAACTTTCGAATTTTTGCAGTGTGTTTAAATTTTATTTGAAACGAAAATTTTGTTTATTCATTCATTACGTTCGGAATATTAGTCAAAATAAAGGATGCGGATTATCAATTTTCGCGTTTCTGAACTTTATTTTTTCGGTGAAACATGAAATAATATAGAAATAGAAATTTATCTCTGAATGATGAAAAGACTGGGAGAGCTGATCCTCAATTGCGACGGATTACTGACAAATGAACTCCCACTCTTCTTTTCAAAACCACTCGAAACACAAATTTGCAATCAAAATATTTATTCTCGTTTGACTTCAACACTTTGATTCAACCGGCCCAATCTTGGTGGTTAGAGTTGTCTTCACAGCTGGGATTTCAATTTCGTTGGTGAACTCCAATTCTTTCTTCAGGTCCATCCGGATCTCGCTTTTCTCAGTCTTCTTGGCGTTTGGAGCGGGGAGACGCTTCTCCAGGAGTCTTCTAATCGACGTCACCGAGCGGTGGCCTCGGCGGATTGAGGGGCTGGAAGATTTTGGGATTTTTGTATTTCTGAGGAGACCCTAAGACTCCTAAGACCCCCAAAGACTCCTAAGACCCCCAAAGACTCCTAAGACCCCCAAAGACTCCTAAGAGCCCATAAGACTCCTAAGAGCCCATAAGACTCCTAAGACGCCCTAAGACTCCTAAGACCCCTAAGACCCCTTGAGACTCCTAAGACCCTTAAGACTCTTAGGACCCCTAAGACTCCTAAGGCCCCCTAAGTTTCTTAAGCCCCCTGAGACTCCTAAGACCCCCAAAGACTCCTAAGACCCCCAAAGACTCCTAAGACCCCCAAAGACTCCTAAGACCCCCAAAGACTCCTAAGACCCCTAAGAGCCCATAAGACTCCTAAGAGCCCATAAGACTCCTAAGAGCCCATAAGACTCCTAAGACGCCCTAAGACTCCTAAGACCCCTTGAGACTCCTAAGACCCTTAAGACTCTTAGGACCCCTAAGACTCCTAAGGCCCCCTAAGTTTCTTAAGCCCCCTGAGACTCCTAAGACCCCTGAGAATCTTAAGACCCCCACGACCACCAGAAAACCACTAAGGCACCTTACGACTCCCAAAACTTACAGCTCCTCCGAGTGTTCATCATTCTCAATTTCGCCACTGTTTGTCGACACCGTCAGGTCAACGTACGATCGCGATGGTACAATCGTCAAGACGTCTTCTTCCACTGGCGTAACAGTCTTTGGGGTCATCGGCTTCGGGGTTGCGACGCCAAGAGTCGGGCTTCTCGCTGCGCACCTTTCCATGGCTGTTGCAACATCAACCGGGTCAATCACCCTCGTGGGGGCTCTGAAGCGTCGTGGAGCTGGGATAGGGGTGGCCCTCGCCACGACTCCACGGTCGCTCTTTGAGTCGTGAGCCGAGTAGATTGCGTCACGCCACATGGCAATGTTCTGGGGTCCACGCAGGAAAAGATGGATGTTTCCGTCTTCATGCTTGATCTTTAGATGACACTTTTGCTGAACATTAGACGTCGGGAGTACCACCAAAAAGGGTCCTACGTAAATTTCCTTGGTTAAGGCATAACTCTGGCAAGAAATGACATTGGTTGCCTTGCGGAGGTCGATTACCAAGCCTGAAGTTTTTTTTCAAAGTGTATCAAAAGGGCGGAGTCTCAAAAAAGGCGCAAGTCAGTTGACCCAGGTGACCGCTATGCAGTCGAACACGCGATTTTTGACCGACCATCCTCGGTTGTACAGCCCCCGACACGCCCCTTTCGGAAAGGCCAATGATCTAGACTAGGGACTCCGCCCACTTAACAAGCTTTTCTTGAAACGTACCCGTAGTGTCGCTCATGTACAGGATCAGAAAGCCTTCTTTAGTGACGGTGAGATTTCGTGAGATTATGGGACTCAGTTGATCAATGAAGAATCTTTTCTTTCGGATCATTGTGATCACCTCACCCGAAACCACAATCGTTGAGTCCTGGACCCTCCATAGTCGTCGGGAGGGGAGTTTGCAGTACTGAAAAATGATTTATAGGATGACTCCGCCTACTTTTAGCTCCGCCCATGATCATGCTCCCGAGCAAGACAGAGTAAAAGCATCAATGGTTGGCCCCGCCCCATAGGGAAGCCAGATAGAGCAAGACGCAGAATAGCAATGACTGGTCCCTCCCACAGGGAAGTGAGAGTGCAACTCCAGCAAGACGCAGATGATGAGAGCACCAATGGTTGGCCACGTCCCCAATGTGAAGCGAGAGAGTGCTCTCCTAGCAAGACGCAGATGGTAATAGTAAAAACCTTGTTCAGCTTCTTGCTAACACGAAGTCGTTCAACTTTCTCGATAGTTGGAGCCATTTTCTGTCAGTTAATAGTCAGTAGATAGTAAAAGTAATAAAGAAACCAATATCAAATTGGTCTCACTTTGGGAGCACGTACACGCTTTGTTTTTTTCGACGTTTAGCTTTTCTGTTTTGTTTGTTAACCTAGACCATTGCATGTAGGACCTAGGTTACATTTTTACAGAACCTGAAACGCAACTTGAAAAGCTAGACCAAAGTAGGTTGCGAATTCGAGAAACTAGGTCATTTGCTTGTTTCTACTACATGAATACCTCGAAATTGACTCTGACTCTAATTTTTAGTAGATAATAAAAATTGGGAAAGTTAGACCAGTTAGTTTTGAAAACAGATAGCAGTGAACTACACAATCCTAGACCTAGAGAGGTAGAAAACCTAGATTAACGAAAGTTTTCCTTGTTCTACTCATACAAGATGAAAGAATCCCAAGAGTCATCTTGAGAACTTAGGCCACGAACATCATAAAAGCTAGACCACACCTTGAGAACACAAAATGTTCATTTTACACATATAGGAAAGCACAACAAAAGTTAAAATTACCTAATCAAACTTTCTGGGAAGTCAAAAAATCGATCAATACTTGTTTATACTTTGATGGTGCTGGCACCAAGTGGCCACCATCATGACTGACTTCGATTGGTGTGTTCAAAAAATGGGTCGCTAGGAGCTGTGATTTATCTCTTGCTACAATTTCATCAGATAGGCCAGAAATATGAAGGGTAGGGATGGTATCGATTTTCAGACAGGTCAAACTATCATGCTTGGACGATAAACTTAAGAATCCTGAGAAAAATATGGCGAATTTTATTCCCGGGAGGCTGATTTCCCCCAGTTGCTGTTTTGCGAGAAGTAGATGAACCATGGAGGCTCCTGAAAATAGTTCTAGAGAGAGAGGGAGAGGGAGAGGTTAGAGAGAGAGAGGGAGAGGTAGAGGTTAGAGAGAGAGGGAGAGGTTAGAGAGAGAGGGAGAGGATAGAGAGAGAGGGAGAGGGAGACCCACCTTGACTAAAACCCAGAAGGCCATCAAACGGCCCATTCTCCTTGATATAGTCCACTACATACTTCACAGAATCATCGAAACCAACGTCAACGTCGGCCACTTCTCTGGAAGAAAAGCTCATCTGGCCTTCGTTCGAGAACCACCATCCTCGACTCGTTTCGGTGTCTGAATTCATCATATGAAAGTGGTAGGTCAAATTTTCCTTATAGTTAACGGATTACCCATCTACTCACATGGGAAGTATATGAAAGCCCGGAGAATCTATGAGGTCTGAGTAGTCTCATAGGTTTTCAAATATGGTGAAGACGATGGAACCGCTCTCAGAAGTTGCTTCACCGACCTCGTTTAGGAGTTATGGTCAAAAATAGAATTCACACGCAATTTTCAAAAAATGGGATCTGTGATGTAGGGCTTTCATATACTTCCCATGTTAGTTCGTCTCTCTACTTACTTATTTGTACTTCCCTCTTCTGTTTTCTAACCTATACAAAACACTGTTTTCTCTGGAAAACTTGCAAAGAACACTCAAATAAGACGTTTTTCTTAAATAAATCGATTAAAACTGTCTGAAAACCAAAAAAATGTCATAATTTCCTTCAAAAATCCTGAAAATATCTCACCTCCATCAGCTTTCACTTTATGTGGAGCATTGGCAAACTCGCAGTCGACTAAACTCTTCAAGACTTTTCTTGTACTTCCTGTTTTCTGTCTGAACGATTCGGCACATTGTCGGTAGCCATGGAGGCACAGAATCCTCAGTTTGCTATTTTCCGCAGTCATCTGGAACCTCCGAAGGCTTGATTGATTTGAAATCAGAGGTCAGTTTGATATCAAAAACTTCATGAATGCCCGAAGTTTAAATAAATAGTGAAACGTATAAGAAGGATTATTCCCAAATTCGAAGTTAAAGGTGATTGTTATCGATTAGACGCGTTGCTTGCAAATTATATTGAACGAAAATTCGCTGTAGAGCGCGTTCGCACATCAATAATTTTTTCTGCCTTTTCTCAAGTTAATAAGCGAATTTGTTTCGACGACTGCTATTGAAAAATTGCAAATCCTGTAACTTTCCTTCGTAACTAGCTTCTTATCATGAATTTCGAGAAAAAAATTGTTCAACTACAGTAACTGTAATTTGATCTACAGCGGTGCAGGATTTACGAAGGGGCGGAGTTTGTGCTCGCTGCTTATTGGTCGCCCCCCTCGCTGCTTGATTTGAGACTTTTCTACTGCGCTCGGCGCAGTGTGTTCACGTCATTTTTTTCGCAAAAAAGTTAATTTCAGGAATTTTCAACGGAATTCTCATTTGATAAAATGATGATAAAATAAACACGTTCTTATGACACCCACATACCAGGGGTCCGGATATGGAAGAAAATACAAAATATTATTATTCAGTATCAACCGATTAAAACCACAACTAAACAATGAAAAACTAAAATTTATTAACCAAAACAACCTATATTCTACAGATTTTTCTTCAACCAAGGTAGTCGCTTTTTCGAGGTACTCTCCGTCTGAAATTTCTAATCACGATGCACACTGCGGAACAGGGATGAGTACAGCCGCTCTGCGACCGCTTTGCAAGACCCTCCGAAGAGCGCACTTACCTCATTATTTCATTTTCGAAGATTTTTTCTCATTTTTAAACCTATTTTCCTTAATTTCTCCTCTCTATAAACGTTGCGGCTTGTTCCCAATGGTAGTTTTTCCTATTTCAAACATTTTTCCGCTACGATTTTCAAAAGGTAGGAAGAATAAAAATTTTTGAACAAACTCACTTCCGCTTCAACAACATTTCCAAGGACGCTTGCCGACTTGCTTAGAGTACGGTAATCGACACCGTAATCGGCTTCTCTGAACAGTTTCTCCATTTCCTGTTCCATCAAGGCGGTTCGGTCTCCTGAATCATTAAAGTCCCCAACTTCTAACAATTTCCAGTAATTTCGCGGTAATTTCTAGAAAACGAGGCACACCGAGTTAAAGGTGATTGTTATCGACTAGACGCAAATTATATTGAACTCAAATTCGCTTTAGGGCGCGTTCGCACATCAATGATTTTTTCATTCTTTTGTCCTATTTTTGTCATCTTAACAAACGAATTTGTTTCGCGATATGCTGTTGAAAAATTGAAAATCGCATAACTTTCATTCGTAACTAGTTTTTTATCATGAATTTTAAAAAACGTCAGAGAAAAAAAATTTTAACTACATTAACTGTAATTTGATCTACAGCGGTGCAGGATTTACAAAGGGGCGGGGTTTGTGCTCGCTGCTTATTGGTTACCTCCCCTCGCTGCTTGATCCGACACTTTTCTACTGCGCTTTCTCTTTCGGCAATTTTGTTCCAAACCTATTTTTAATTTTTAAACTAGCAGATTTTACGATCGTTTCCGGTTATTTTCACAATTATTCAAAAATACTATTGCTTTCGATTTTTTTTTCAGAAAAACGTTATTTTTCGACGTCTTTCAGGATCCTAGGAGTAGAATTTGAACATCTTTTCTACCCTCTTGAAAAAATTCTCATGTTTTGGAACTTGGCCAAAAATAAATCCAAAACTAACCTATAAACTTCATTTCGGGACAGGTACATCCCATGACTTCTGAAACCTTTCGTCGCATCGTATGGCGTCCTTCGTCAAGAATCTTTTGGATTTCATCATCACCATCGCCACGACACAGCCAGGATACTGCCACCTGAGAAAATCTATTAAAAAGAGAAAAAACGTAATTTTTTTTCGTTTTTTTTAAATTTTCGTATTTTTGTTGGATAAATACTACAAAAGAATTGAGATTCAATGTTAAATGAAGTCACAGCTTTAATACACAATTTTAATATTGTAGCTAGATTCAAATATTTCTACAGTACCGAAAAACCAAATGTGGAATCATGTCAACAGGTATTTGTCACAAACTTTTGTTCTGAATGTGATACTTCAGCTAAACCATTACTTTTTTACATGCAAAATGCTTTAAAAAATCTGCCTCTAGCGGAGATCGATCCAGCGACCTTTTGTTTTCAAATACTCACATGTGTAAAAGAACGATCCACTTTGACTTTGGTTATGACTATCGCAAGCTTGGCTAGTACTTCGTCTGTGCTCATAACTTCTGAGATCCTGCCTTCGATGATTTCAGCTGAAAAACTCTTCGATAGAGTGAGAGAGAGAGAGAGAGTGAGAGAGAGAGAGTGAGAGAGAGTGAGAGAGAGAGAGAGAGTGAGAGAGAGTGAGAGAGAGAGGGAGAGGGAGAGGGAGAGGGAGAGGGAGAGGGAGAGGGAGAGGGAGAGGGAGAGGGAGAGGGAGAGGGAGAGGGAGAGGGAGAGGGAGAGGGAGAGGGAGAGGGAGAGGGAGAGGGAGAGGGAGAGGGAGAGGGAGAGGGAGAGGGAGAGGGAGAGGGAGAGGGAGAGGGAGAGGGAGAGGGAGAGGGAGAGGGAGAGGGAGAGGGAGAGGGAGAGGGAGAGGGAGAGGGAGAGGGAGAGGGAGAGGGAGAGAAATCTCACCAAGTTGCTTCATCTTCCTGTCATCAAGTCTTCTCTGTCTCTGTGAAAGTGATTGTAAGAGAAGCCTGTCTTCTAGGCCCATATCAAAACCAAACGTTGTTCCCATCTTCTTTTGGAAAAATCTACCAGTTGCCTGAAAAAGTACTCTGAGATGGGACCACACAGGAGGTTAATGTATTCTTTGATTACTGTATGTCTCGAAGCTGGATCATGCGGAACCTCCCACAAAGTCAATCAAGCTGTTCCTTTCGAAATCGAAGGAAAACCTCGAGGGAAGATCTTCATAAATAAATGTACTTTTTAATGCCGCTATCGGAAATTCAAATTTCAGAAACGGAAGTCGAAAGTGAAAAAAGACGAAAGTCTGTTCAACTCGGATGTGTATATTCATAAAAAAAGAAATAGCTTCCTCTACCTGTAAAAAAGTCTAGCCTCCGTAAATCGGATACTTAGTACCGTAGCAGTTTCGCCTTGAAATACAAGAACGATTTACGTAATGAGCCTTTAATTTCAGAATGGTCTGAAAATGAAAAAATAATTCAAATCCACAAAGATCTAACTGTTCGTTGCGAGATTCCCGACCCTACCGTACTCATTCTGATCTATTAAAAATGAGATTATAGTGGGGCCACCTACAAAGTTTCACATCATCGTAGTAGGATCACCCACAAAGATGAATATTTCCTAAAGAACGAAAAACGAACTTTCGCATATCTCCACTCTTGACGTGGCAAAACAGCGTTTCCACATCCTCTTCCAGTTTTTCTATTGAAAAGACTTTCTTGTGCTTGGCGCCATTGTGGCCTGCTTGTGGTGAACTTTGCAATTGATGGTCCTGGAATTTTTTTGAAAATCTAAACTTCTCAACCATTCTATGCATTGTGAGTGAAAATTCTTAAAAATTAGAATGAAAACGAATTTTGAAAACCAAATTGGGAAATAATTTTCAATCATTTTTTGAAAAATCCAGACTAAAGCGATCTCAATCAATAAACAAAAATCGATATTTTTTCTGCTCTCTTCGAAATTCTCAAAATTTCTAGCTCGTAAGTAAAATGTCTACAAAGTAAAATTTAAAACTTCTAAAATTACAGTTTCTTAGAGATAATTTTTCAAGTTTCAAAAAACATGTCAGTCAATAAATAAGAATCGATATTCTTTTCGAAATGTCTAGCTTCAAAAGCGAACCTGCACATCTAACTTCCAGCAGGCACTTTGTGATGGTCATCTGAGACATTCTTATGGTTAATTCTCTTCATTTGCGATATTAAAGCGATCATTTTCGCCAGGAAAATAGACACAACTCACAGCTGATAAATACAAAATTCATTCATTTTCTTACAGACATCGGATGAAACAGAAACGAAACTCGGAAGGCTGAACTGGGCTGACATATCTATAAACATACGAGATCGCTTAAATAGCTTAGGTCAGGTTCATAGTAGAGATGATTAAAGCATGGTACCTTAGTTGGGTTGGAAAGTTCGGATTAGGTTAGGACTTTTAGGTTGGAGAGACGATACAAACGCCAACTTCTCCCTCTTGTAAGAGAGAATGTGTAAAACCGCTAGACGCAGGCGCACGGTGAGATAGTGCTTTGAGTTAAGAGAGTGCAGTGTCTTCACCTCGACAACCTAATAGAGTCATTGAAACAACATTTTTCATGCTTTTTCTTCACATTCCTCGTTCTAAACCGATTTCCGAACAAAAATGAAGGTTATAGTGATGGCCATAAAGGTATATCATAATCTCTCAAAAAGTTATCGATCGGTTCTGATAGACTTTTATACTTGTACGACCAGTACTGCGTTGAAAATACGTACGGTACCGTCATGAAAGATACGAACGCTTAAAACTTCCAGGAGCTTTACTTTCAATCAAGTAAAATGTTTTCCATGCAGTAGATCAAAAGTATGAAAAAAGATAAAAATTACTTCATTTCTCCATTTTCCAACGTTTGAATATGTCAATAATTGGTAAAGCATCAAAGCAGTACGCGAAAATACTCGAAATCGCCATTTACTACATTTCAAGCTTCAGACCACTCGATACAGCGTTCATATCATTCCTGACAATACCGCAGTTTTTAAAAAGGTTGCTATAATACAGTTAATTATAAAATTCAGAGGTAGATAGGAAAAATCACATGTCTTCGTCCATGAATTCTTCCTCTTCATCTTCCTCGACAACCGCTTGCATCGACGTGCGTGGTCTGAGTTGTCTGGACGACGAGGGTCTTTCTTCCAGAACTTCCACATCTGGGTCGTTTGGATCGTAGTAGCCCTGATCTCTTTTGATCTTGGCGATCGCTGCTTCGTCCAATTTCACTGCACATGGATCGTTGGTGGCTTCCCTGCAAGAATCAAACTTAATCTTCACAACTACACCATTTTTTGGTGTTGGTCACCGTTTTTCAAAACTTCATTCCTTGATTTTTCGAGAATCATTGGTGTCGATCACCGCTTTTTTTAAAATTCCAATCTTTTACTTCTTTAAAATTCACACTAAGCGTCTTTGACGCTGATTTTACTATCGTTTTCGAATGAAACCTTTCGAAAAACACTTTTCTTGAATTCTCGACGATACTTTTCAACTATAACTTTTGAAAACTTTTTCCTGAATTTTCAAAAATCTAAAAATTGTTTTGTATCCAAAATTATTATCGTTTTATTTTTTCAATAAATTATTTTCTTACCATTTTTCCGATTTTTCTACAGTTTTCACAATGATTTCACATTATTTCACATACTTCATCTCAAATAATGTATATTTGCCAATAAGTCGCAGAATTAGGCATTTTGTTTCAAATTAAAACAAAAACAAACCATGCTTCTCCAACTCCATTAATGCCGTCAACGTTCCCAAGATTGTCAGGCAACTTCTCATCACTGTTGTAGATGAGACAGTCGGTCATCCAGTTGAGTTTCGTACGATCTTGGTGAATCAGCAGATTCTGAAAATCACACTTTTAACGAAAAACTTGTTTTTCATTTTTTTTTCTGAAAATGAATTTTTTCAGTGAAATGAAATTGTACACTTCAATTATGATGATGAAAAAAATGGAAATTGGATGATTTAGAGAAAACCTTTCGATTAATAATTTCTGGTAGAAATTCACTTTTCTCATTCCCTTTATTTTTGAATTAAAACTCATTATTGTAACCCACATATCTTCCTCTACCTGTAAAAAAGTCTGACCTCCGTAAATCGGTTTCTTAGTTACCGTAGCAGTTTCGCTTCGAAAAACATGAACGATTAAGTAATGCGCCTTTAATTTCAATGGACTGAAAGTAGGAATAACAATTTAAATCCACAAAGATCTAACTGTTCGTTGTGAGTGTCCCGACCCTACCGTACTCAGTTTACAAAAATGCGACTGCCGCGAGTTTGAAATCGGTTAGACTTTTTGCTAGATATGTGTAACCTTTCTTCTTTTTTACTTGAAACTTTATTTTTTGAATTTCAACTAAACAACCAATTTCCTCCATAAAGTATTAGAAATCATCAACTTTTTACCACTCAACGTCTGTTTTCTCGAAAAATTGATCAAATTTTCTACAAAATGATTGTGAAAGTCTTTCAAATTTTGTTTAAAACAATATTAAAGTTTAAAAAACTAGTTTTTAACATGAAATACCCAATGATGAAAACTTTGCAACCTATTGAATGGAAAGAAAAATTCATATTGGACTGGAAAACATCAAAATTTGACGAGAAGAGTCCTTTGAATATGTTTTTTTTCAGAAAAAGTAAAATACTCACACTCTCGTTGGCCAACTGCAGCGCGCAGTTCAAGAATGCAGCCGGAGCCGATGGCTCGCGGTTTCTGTGTGGTAGGCAGACGTAGGCACTTTTGAATGTGTGCATTCCTGAATAGTTCGTTTTGAATGATGAATGTGTGAAGAACGCACAGTGAATCAAGGGGGCGGAGTCTCCAAATTGCGAGAGTCTACTAACCCCAATCAATAAATTCAGTTTCCGGATGACCGCTTTACAGCCGTCTATTGGTATTTTTACCCATTTATTCCATGTATTCTGCTAAATTCGTCCTCATTGAAAAGTTGTATTAAAAGACTATTCAGTGTTGATATCGAAAATGTAGTTGAAATCTTGATTTGAAAATTTTACAAGCGATTTTTGACCGACCATCCTCGGTATTTCGACTTTATGTAGGTTTCCCCATGTGATAGAGAGAAAGAAAGAAAGGAGAGAGAGAGAGAGAGAGAGAGAGAGAGAGAGAGAGAGAGAGAGAGAGAGAGAGAGAGAGAGAGAGAGAGAGAGAGAACGCGGCGATGAAGTGCGTCGAAATAAGAGGGCGCAGAGTTTCCACCACGTCTTACAGGTTTTTTCCTGCTTTTTCTTCACATTACTTTCCTGCTTTTTCTTCACATTACCCGTTCTAAACCGATTTCCGACAAAAAATCAAGGTTATAGTAATGGACATTCTCATACTTTCTCAAAAAAAAACGTTGTCGATAAGTTCTGATGGACTAATTCCGCGCAATGCATCTTGGTTCTTTCATTATGATTCCCTTTGACAGAGAAAAACGGCTAACTTCAGTGTTTTCAACCAAAAAACGAACCATTAACACGGATCTTCTTCCTCAATTCTGGGAGTTCTTGGTTATCTCGTTGACGAGCAGCTTCGGCTTCATCTTCGTCTTCGTAGTCGTGTACTTCAGTGATGGCGCTCAGAACCTCTTCTGTAATTGGAATTCGTCAGAATTTTCATTTTCAAAGGAATTAACGGTCATAATGATATTTGTGGGGTAAATTTGCTTAAAATTACTTGATATGTTTTTTAATGTTTTAATCAAATTTCAAGAAAAAAACACTAAAAACGATTTCGAATGACTCGTGACTTTTCGCCTAATGTTCAAAATTCCAATTTTTCGAAATTATATTTTTATTTTTTTTCCAATTTTGAAAAACACCAAAAAAACAATTTCGGATCAATTTCTATGAATGAAAATTTCATAGTAATCGCGATACGTAATCCAGAACGCCATTTCAGTTAAAATTAAATATTTCACGGATAAAACAAACCAGGGTTTACATTGTCGAGCGGCTCTGTACTCGGGAAAACATCCGAAATGGAGACGTTCGGGTCTGGAGCTGTGAAAGAAGAAATTTAGTCTTTTTTTCAACTGTAAACTCACCTTGATCCTTCTTGAGCGAGTTCAGAACACTTAGGATCTTCGGCATTGTTACCTAAAAACTACTTTGATGGAAATTTATTTTTAAAAACCATGACTAGTTATAAAAAAATACTACTGTTTTCGATGCTATCCAGTTTTTCAGGTATTTTTAATCGCTCCCTGTTTTTACTATCATTTTCTCTCGTTTTTAATTTGTTCGATGCCTCGAAAAACGAACAAGTTGTAATTTTCGACAGTTTTACATAAAACAACGATTTTCCCAACTTTCAAGTGCGCAAAATGGAGTTTTCGACATTTTTCCATACAGTAATCAGTATACGGTTCTTTCGTTCGTTCTTTTCCGGCTTGGAATTGTGAAATTTTGTACTTTTCTACAGTATTACAATAAAACAGACCCTATCATCCGTGAGAATACTACGAATCTCTCGCTTCTGCTTCTCCGGGTCTCGTTCTTTGGCCGCTATGAAGCGGTATATGGCTGCCTGAAGATATTCCAATCAGAATCTTCAGAATCTTTGATACTTACCCCAGCAACATTCTCATCATCGTCATCGAACCCTTCAGTTTCTTGTGCTTGTCTCAGGCAATCCTGGGTTATGGTGAAGAACTGATACCGGTTCTGTAATGTATTGATTTATTTCAGCTACAGTTGCAAGTTAAACTTCAGAAACTCTTTTCACGCATTTTTATTGAAGAAAAACACACCTCGGAAAAGGTATAAGACAACAAAACCGCTTCGCAACCGCTTTGCCGACCTCCGCTTTCATTTTCGAAAGTGTTTGTACTTTAATAAATGTTGCACTTGACATAATCAACGTTGCGGACTGTTCCCGACAAAAGTTTTACCTACTTCAAACGTTTTTACGTTACGATTTGTGAATTTGGGACGAAAAAAAGTAGGAAAAGTAAAATTTTTTGAACTACAGTAACTGAAATTTGATCTACTCTATCGATTTTCTTTGCTTACACTTTTCAACTGCGTTTGCCGCAGTCCACTCACTTTTAATGAAAAATGATACATAAAACACTCACCATGATTCCTCATTTTTCCACTTTTTTGTAACAAAACAAATTAGTTTCCTCGATTTTTTTGCAATTGAAAAAATAATTCTGCTATTCCTCATTCTTCTTCATCAATAATGATTTTTAATTAGTTTCTGGAATTTTCAACAGAAAAAACAAACTCTAGTCTCTTCGTCCAAATTTCTCATCGTATTCTCTCGGAATTCTGACAGATTCATGTTCATGTCGTGATCGGGTTCCAGCTGAAAGTTTTCTCATAACTTTCTACAAGCACGTCATCCTCGCTATGTTTCGGCTCTCTTTACTCTTCCCTCTTCATTCTCAAGTTTACCTATTCTGGCTGCTCTATCTCATGTAATCTCTCGCACGAGCGCTATTATGATCTGACAACAAGAACCCCCCCCCCCCCCGGGGGAAGGGGGCGCCGGGAGCCACGTAAACTTACACAGAACATTACCTCACAGGGAAATGTCTTTGCGTTGTTTAGGTTAGACACTATCTCACCCCTGCGAATGAACAATGAGATGCGAACTGTGAACGCAGAGCATTGCCTTTCCCGAGGTTCGATTCTCGTCACTTCTCGGTCATTTTTGCACTTCTCCGCCCCTCTTCAGAAATTTGTTTCACGAAAAGTGAACGGAAGGTTCCAATAATTCGATCACTCACCACACCAAAATCATCATCGACTCCATTGTCCTGCTCTCCGAGAGCCGTTATTTCTTGTATTTGTGACTCATTGACAGGATCTTCGCCGTCCTTCTTTCTTCTGAATTTTGTATATATTCTACATTATTTGGAAAGGTATGAGGTTTTCTGACGTGTTACATTTTATTTTTTGGGCATTGAAAAACGAAACAGGCACTGAAAAGATGGAAAAATCGTCGTAGCGCTTTAATCTATTTATTAAGGACAAAAAACAGAAATTGCTACTATTGTTTTAATACTACTGTTCCTCTTTCTGAAATGTGCGGACAATACTGAGCAACGAGTGATTAAGATGGAGAAACCGAGCTGAAGCTGTCACTCGGATTCTGTTCATTTTTTCAATGCTCACTTTGTTGAAAAATTTATTATTTCTCAAGATTGTAACAAAAATAACTAAACTATGGTTTTCAAATTTTAAAGGTTTTTCATCTTTAACTAAACCATCAATGGTTAAATTAACGGTTTTTTTCCATTTTTAACGGAGTCCTTAACCATTAAATCGAATTTAACGATGAATTTCGTGAACACCTCTGATTGATACTATTCTTTGATAGAAAAACCCACTCTTTGATAAGAATCTTGTTGTTTCTGAAACCGTTAATCCATGTAAGAACGTTGAGTTCGTTGGTTTCGAAGCCTGGCCTTTCGTACGTCATTTCTTTTTGCTGGTCGTGCTCCTTGTGCTCAATGGACCACGTGTAGTAGAATCTCTGAAACCTCTCGAATTTATTTCTTATCATCAAAATTTAATTTTTCTACTTTTTTTAAAAATTTCAACATTTTCGTGGCAAAATGAACAAAACAAAATCCTCACCGAACGATAGACAACCGATTTGAACAAGTTCTCGAGTGGATATTGAAGGTTTGGTTGACGGCACCACGATTCTCGATTCGCCATGTAGACCATCCGCTCGTCTTTTTGGATGTTTCTATCGGATGAAACAAAGCGAATCTTGTGAATGTTTTGGACCAGGTCTTCTTTGGTCAATGGTGCGAACAAGCTGAAATTAAAATTTGAAAACCATGGTGATTTTTTTTCTTATCACTGCGGCAAATGCAGTTGAAAAGTGCAAGCAAAGAAAATCGATAGAGTAGATCAAATTTCAGTTACTGTATTTCAAAAAAATTACTTTTTCTACTTTTTTCATCACTAATTTACAAATCGTAACGGACACAAAGTTTCAAGTAGGTAAAACTATCGTTGGGAACAGTCCGCAACATTCATTATGTCCAGTGAAACATTTATCAAAGTACAAACACTTTCGAAAATGAAAGCGGAGGTCGGCAAAGCGGTTGCGAAGCGGTTTTATTGTCTTTTGCTTTTGCCGAGGTGTGTAGGACTTTCAACATTGGACAAGCTCGGTGACCAAATACGAGTAATTATAATCAAGTGTCACATGATTATAATGGAAATCTTTCTAGTAAAAATATGCTTTTTGGTCACAACCTTTTTCCCCGGTCCACTCTCAGCTCATATGCAACGGCCCAAGACAGTCTAAACGCTGTTCGAAAGCGCATCGTGTCCCAGACGTGGAAATCTAATTTTCATATAGCTTGGTCCGCGCGCTGCTGCGCGGCATCAGTTGTCTTAATTCACGTCGTTCGTGCATCTCTGGTAGCCAAAATTTCCAAAACAAAAACCCGTAAATTCGTGAACTATCAGTTGTTGTATCCCCAAGATCAGAAATCTATCTATGAATACAAAAACCTACTACTCATAGTCGTCGGCTTTCTTCTTCTTCGTTTTCTGCGCTCTTTCCTTTTTCTTGAGCTCTGAGCCTTCGCGAGCACCTGTAGTGTGAAATTTATGAAAATTCCGAAAAAAAGAAAACTATTTTCAATCACTTTGAACACGCCAGACTTGTACACTAGCTTATAATAAATTGGTCGACTTTTCGTTAGAAAAAGATTTTCGATGAAAAAGGTCCATTTTTAATAGAGTTAAGTTACACAAAACTGCAAAAGTACAGTATCCATGAGAATTCACACATGTAAATAAAAGAAAATATCACCAATCCAATGAGCATCGTCTTCTTTCCCAAGCTGACGAACTTGCAGCTCTGCCGCTGGCGTCAGATCTGGTACCAATTGTTGACCGGCTCCCACAACCTCTTCGTGCGATTGTGGCTCACGAGTGTCCATTCTGAAACATAGCATGTAGAAGCGAAATCAAAAAGTTCTAACATTCCCCACAAAAATTAAAGTAAAATCGCGAGTTACTGTAGAGATCACTTGCTCGCGAAAGAGTGAAAGAGTGTGGCAGAAGGCGAGACTGCTGACGCGCGAGAGTTAGCGAGACAGTGAGGACTGTTTGGAGTGACCAGAGTTCATACACCTTCAAGCAGTAAAGGGAGATGTGTGTCATATCGGGTAGTCAAAGGAGTCTTTTCATGAGATTTTTTTCATTTTACTTGGACTTCTCATTAATTTCAGCAAAGAACGTTGAAAAATGAATTTATTTTTCCCGTCTTCTAAAACTTGAGTTATACAAGGTCATTTTCAGGAGTTTTCGGTATAATTCAATTCGAAATTTACGGAAAATAATCAAAAATTTCTGAAAACCTATTTAACGCAAAAATGTGTTTCAAACTAAAATTAAATAAGTTCCAATAAAGGGAAAATTTCTCATGATGATATCATATAAAAGTTTTAGTGAAGTTTAAAAAAAACCAGAAAATGGGATTGACTACCAATTTTATTATTGTTTCCATCAGAAAAGAACCATTTCGATTCAAATTTTACTGGAAATCATATGAATTTTCGATAAAAAACTAAGAAAAATGTGTATCCGGGGTTTAAGCATAGCTGAAACGTAGTATATCAGGTCGGCAACCCAAATCAAGCCATTCTGGCCATGCCTACGCCTAAATGCACCAGTGCCAATCAAACTACAGCTTTTCAAAGGGGGTTCAATGAAAACGACATTGGTATAGTTCTCACTGTCTACATGAATAAAGCAGCTCGAGAATAATTACTCCCTCAGAAATCCAAAAAAAAACACTCACGCTTCAGTGACATGATCTTCGTTTATGCCTATTTGCTCAACTTTCTGGATGTACTCGTCTACTGCCTGTTCTGTGTCGAAGTCATCGTCGTTGGCTCCGGCAAAGTCGTCGTCGGGCTGTTCGAACACACCCATGTCGCTGAAATTCAGGCAGTTTAGTGCAATACAGTAACTCGCAAGTCACTTTTGAACTACCGCCTGGGTTCAGTTACGCCCGTTTTGGCCTGAAAGTGGTTCCCAATACCGTATGCCAGGGGTCCGAACATGGAAGGAAGAATATTTCATGTGTCATACCCCTCCGCACATATATCGCTAGAAGCATGGCCGTTTTCAAACGCGCTCTAATCTCAATTTTGCAGAATGAGTACGGTAACTCTCACAACGAACAGTTAGATGTTTGTGGATTTAAATTATTATTCTTACTTACAGTTCATTGAAATTAAAGGCGCATCACTTTATCGTTCTTGTGTTTCAAGGCGAAACTGCTACAGTACTAAGTAACCGATTTACGGAGGCCAAATTTTTTTACAGGTAGAGAAAGCTATGTGCTCCGGAAAGTGCATGCCTACACAGAAAATGACGATTTTCGAAAAAAAAAATTGGGGTCGCTGACCGTTAAATTTTCGCTACGCTCAAGTTTGTGGCAACAAGACCATATTTTGAATGATAATAACTTTGTTATTTTTTGAGGTATCAGCTTCTTTTTTTGTTGGCAGACAGGCGGGCCAAAGTTCTTCCAAACGAAGGTTTAACACTTTCAAAAATGTGCATCCATTAACTGAGAATTCCATGAAACGACTGGTTAGGTGTGATTCTACACCCTCTCCGTAGCAAACACTCACTTCGGACCCGCATTCTGTTCACCGTGTTCATTTGCGAGAATCTCCATAGTCTCGTCGTGTCTCGATGGTTCTGACACACAGAAATCATCGACATCATCTTCAGCTCTCATTTCCTGCTCAAATGGATCGGCCGGGTAGTTGGCTCTCTGTAAGTCGAAAATATAATTGTGCACAGTGCACCAAGATCAGAAAAATCGAATGTGGGCGGAGTCTCAAAAGGGCGCGAGTCAGTCGACCCCAATCAATACATTCAATTTTTCGCTCCGGATGAACGCGTTGCAGCAGTCCATGGGTATTTTTCACCCGTTTACTCCATGTACTTTGCTCAATTTTGGTCCTTAATGAACAAAAAAAATGTTGATAAAGTTGTTGTGAGATATTTTGAGGAGACTAACCAGTATTGATATCGAAAATGTAGTTAAGGCCTCGATTTGAAAATTTTGCAAGCGATTTTTGACCGACCATCCTCGCTAGTCCCGCCCCCGACACGCCCACTTTTGGAATGGCTAAAAACTATACACTGTGTTCTGAACTTGTATGAATTTCAAAAAAAATAATTTTCAGCTCATTTGATGTACTTTCTTTTTTTTTCAAAAATGTTCATTCCTAGCTCAAATTTTAAAGTTTTTACGGCGAAAAAGGTTCAAGAAAAATCTTCCTCCGTTCAAGTGAGAAAAACTCCCGTTTTTTTAATAGTTTTCTGCTATAAAATGAAAGATTTCACAAACCGATGGATTCTTGGGAACTCTCAACCAGACGCAACGCTGTGGTTCAGGTGGGAAGAATCTCTTCTGTTCGTCTCTCGGAAGCTTTCGCTTTTCCCTGTAAATCCATGAATTGTGTTCAAAGTATGGTCGGGAATCCCGCCCGCCGGATTTTACCTCACGGCAAAAACTGTAAAAAAAATTCCAACCATAGTTTTAACATTCGAACTGCAACAGCTAACCTTGGAAAAGATAGTTTTGGATGGATTTTTGGAAAACTCAGAAAAAAGTTAAATTCGACTGTTCCTTTAATTAAAAAACAAAATCACTCACATGGCAAACTTCTCAACGTCTTGCTTTCTAATTCTCATGGACGCAAGTTCACCTACAGCAATAAGGTCCATCGAACGTACGTACTGATCAATTTGGCACTCCTGCAAGGTTCAGTTTTGAATAGTTCTCTCTGCCAACGCTGCCCGACAAATCAAAGTAGCAAGAGTTCCGACTCCCGACTTCCTTTTGAAAATTTTACTTCCGTGTGATGAATTTTGACAAAAATTTAAAAATTCTAATTTCGATTTTTTTCTTTTTTATCCGAATAAGTGGCTGTACAATAGTTCTGGGTTTATTCGACTTTTTCAATCTCTCACTCAAGTTCAAAATTTTCATTTCCACGCAACTCTGCTGTGTATTCAAGTCATATTCTGTACTGCATAGTACTGCTTGGATATTTCCATGAATAATTCCTCATTCGTTACTATACAACTTGCGATAAACTCGGTTTTCATTTTTTAAATTTGTCAGAAGCCTGTTTTCTTCTATAACAAAAATGATAAATGGCTGATTAGAATCAAGAGAAACAGCTACAAAAACATTTTTTTCGAAAAAAAGAAGTATGATATTATTTGTACCAGAAAATTCGAGTTCAATAATTAAAATGAAGAAAAATCGATAAATCTCACTTTGATGTGCTTAATAGCTGTCGAAATCGTAGCCGGCGACTCATTCCACTCCTCTGCGTTGATTCCCATCTTCCAGAGGTCAGTTTCACCCTGAATGACACAATTATCGATGGTTATTTCTTTTCGGAACCCACATTGTTCATCATTTCTTCCTTTTTCGCAATGAGATCGTCAATGTGTTTCATGACTGGAAGGGTCTTCGGCACGTTCATTATCTCGAGAATATCGTTTCCACATGTTATCTGAAAGGAAATATTTTTATTTTTGCTGCTCGGCGCGTGCTCATCGGAGCTGATTACGAAATTTAACGAAATTGAGGATTAACAAACCCTTTGAAATCAAACATTCAGTAAATTCAAAGTTTAACGGCTTCGTTGAATCGGAAATTTCGTAACTATCCCGGTGCCTCATCGAAAATACGAAAAAAACTATAATGAATAAAATTTCAATTCTAAGGTCTCTGCAATTAGAAAAATGAGCCATTAATTGAGTCATTTTTACTGATCACTTGTTGTAACTCAATCCCGTTTTTCTTACAACCAAACATTATTTCGCCACCGCGACTTTTTTCTTCGAGAATTGTCACGGTGATATAATCCATAAAATATTGTGCTTCCATATCGGGACCCCTGGTAGTGACACTGGGTACAACTTCGAAGTCAATTAGCGCCTTCGGCACACTGGT
The DNA here is from genome assembly GCA_963978915.1 of Caenorhabditis parvicauda. NCBI lineage: Eukaryota > Metazoa > Nematoda > Chromadorea > Rhabditida > Rhabditidae > Caenorhabditis > Caenorhabditis parvicauda. The sequence continues at coordinate 4,289,239 of OZ022253.1, forward strand.
CCTTATTGAAAAAGTTACTTTTTCGAACTTCGACAAAAATCGATTGTATAGCTAATTTTAATCTTTGTCATTTACCGGGCAAGTACGTGGTAACTTCCTGGGTTATAGTTTCCGACGAAATTTTCAATCGTAACCAGGTTTTCAATATACCGTACTGTTCATAATCTTTTGCGCATTCGACTTTAAAGTCATAATTATTTACAACCTATTTTAACAGTTCTTTAATATCTACTACCGATTTTAGTGAGTTATGTGCTGTGGAATCATAAACATCAATATTTCATGTTTTCAGTTTTGATTCCAGAAATATGGTCATCATTTCTGGATCATGACCAGAATTGTATCAAAAACGTATATACTCAGAAACACACTGTGAAAGTTTTAGATCGATTCAATGCGTTTGAAAAGAATAAGGAAAAAGTGGAATGCGCAAAAGATTATGAACAGTACTGTAACTATCCTGCATTCCCTCATCAAATGGATGACTCTTAACCATTTTTGACATAGAAAATCTCACCGCGCTCAACGGAAGTGGTTGGAACGATTCCACTCTCTCCATTTTCTGGAATCTGTCGCCCATGGACGACGTCTTTCTCGGAAGCATCAACTCCGGGCTGGTGGAGAACGTCGCGTTGGAGGACGAAGATCCAGGTTGAGGAACCAAAACAGTCACGTCTCCGGCCAGAATTGTCTGGTCACCGACCTTGCCTGAAAATCGATTTATTGATTTCAAAAGCTCAGAATAAAGAATCTGACACTTGTAACGAAAAAAACATCATGACTCATTTCCTTACATGTAAGCTTACAAGGTGGGAAATTTTTTGTGATAATCAAGTTTAACCTTTGATCAAATCTTAGCATTTGTTTTTAAATATTTTTTTCTAGTGCTTTAATCCTTACTTAAGCCTAAAATTTGAGGTGTCCACAAAGATAAGTGAAACAAGTCTTTTTTTTAAGGAAATTTTAGAAATTATTCAGAACGGCAGATTTTTATTCTGAAAATTACTAGAAGCAACTGATTTTATGCTGAGAACGATCATATTTTTAAAAAAACATTGAGAAATTACTTGAAAACAACCATACTTTCTGATAATCTTTAAAATTGACTGAAAATAGTCGTTTTTCCTTTTTTTCAAATCCTGAAATTACGAAGAACGACTGTATTCTATGAGAATTTTATAAAGTAGAAAATATTTCGTAGGATCAGCTGTTTTTCCGAAAGTAAGAAAACCATACCACTGAGCTCTGTTCTGCGCGAGTCGACTCTGGTCACCATGGTGCCTTTGTTCAGTCTTGGTCTTGGTGTAATGTCGGGGATGAGCAGGTCGGAAGAGATCTTCGGCAGGTCAGAGAGCCCGTCTTCGATCAGGACTGAAATTATTATGAATGAGAGTACGGATGGACACCTGCTTTAATTCAAATCAATCGATAAAAAGCATCTTCTCTCTGTATTCTACCGCCTTCGAGCTGTTTATGTCAAGAATTCGTTTTTGGAACTCCACTTTTTAATGCCTCGCCAGGGCAGAAACGCAAAATTGGCAGAAACGAGGGTGTAAGCGATTTTTCCAAATTTAAACGTGGAAGTGACATCGACCGTGACTCAAAAACCGAGTCGATGAAGCAACTTTTGAGACCGGTTCTACCATCTTCAGCATATTCGAAAACCTAGGAGACCAGTCAGAATGTACAATTTTAGCGTGTCTTCGTGGCATTCCCTGGTCAGCACTACAATTCTATCAAGCTGAATGGAAGAAAGGATTCGCATAGACTACATGGCACTTCTACCATGACCTAGAGAAGCTATGAGGTCTGAGTGGTCTCCCAGGTTTCCAAACATTATGAGGGCGATAGAATCTCTTTCAGAAAGTTGTTTCACCGACCGAATTAGAGAATTATTGTCGAAAACTATCATGACATGTTGTAATTGTGAAATCGCGTCCGTTAGTAGTAGGTATGGGCAAATCGCCAATGCAATTGGCTAACGAAAAGAGGATAGTCAATCGCTAGCCAATGACTGGCGATTTGCCCATCCCTAGTTAGTACTACTTGTTCAAACCCCTCACACAACTATCAGCGGAACAGAAATTTTCATCTATTAAAACATCCGTCTCGTTCCCACATTTATCGTCTGAAGTGCAAGTTGTTTTTCTCATTTCTGTTTGGATCTTGGAAATGTTAAAATACACACCTGCTCATAAATTCCTCTTTTAAATACTTTTCCATGTAAGCTCAGAGTATGAAACACTCACAATTCATGCTTCTGACAAAGTCGGGGTCTACATTTTCCGTGCACATCAACTTCTTCTCATTGTCCACAAGTCTTGGGTGAAGATAGAAGACACGACCGTCTGATGACGAATTTCCGTGGGCTTGTAGGAGGTTTACTTGGGACGATTCGAGACCTCGAAGAGCCTGAAAATTGTTTTATTCATGTCGCATTGTTTCTTTCAGCGAGAAAGGAGCTGAATTTATGACTAATCCTAATGAAAATACTTAATCACTCAGAGAAGGGAACCGTCGCGGGTCCGAACATTTTTTTATTCGCATTACTATGAAAACAAAATCATGTAACTTCCGCATTCTGACTCAAATCAGTCATATTAGTGACTTTTTGCTTCAATAAGGCTAGATTATTTTTAAACTTCGATATAATTATTCAACGCTTCCTACTGTTCTTCACTATGGAGTTCCTACTATCAATACTGTATTGAATAAACAAAATGCTTATCGTTTTCTTTGTTTATACTGTCCCTCAACAGACTGAAACCTCAAAAAACGATCGAGCATAACATTGCTTTAGGATTATTCTGAATGCTAGAATATAATTACTAACACCAATGTTCAATAACTACTAGCACTAGTATTCAGTACTTTTCTCTTCGGTGACCAGGCAAATGTTTTTCAGTTTTTTGCAGAAAATCGTATCTTTCCTGACTGGAACAGCTTTTTTTACACAGGTTCTCAATTCGGTTTATCACAACCCATTGTCTCACGGGCACGTATCAACTATTGCTGGGTAGGTACTGCAGCGCACACTGCGGATCAGGGATAAGTGAATATGGACGCTCTGCAACCGGTTTGCAAGACCCTCCGCGGAGCGCACTTGCCTCATTATTTTATTTTCGAATGTTTTTTCTAAAGTTTTAGCCTGTTTTCCTTGTTTTCTTATCTCTATAAATGTTGCGGATTGTTCTCGAGGTTAGTTTCAGCTACTTCAAACGTCTTCCCGTTACGATTTGAAACTCAGTAGGGAAAATGAAAATTTTTGAAATACAGTAACTGAAATTTGATCTACTCTATCGACTTTCTTTGCTTACACTTTTCAACCGAGTTTGCCGCAGTGTGTAACGATCACCCTTAGCTCGGTGTGAGTATCACTTAAAACACAAAATAACCTTCTGGTAGCAGCAGTTCTTCTGAAGCCAGTCAATGTCCGTATTCAACATTTCTATTGAACTGTCATCAACGACACAATGAACGTTTCCCTGAAACAAGACAGAGTTAGGACAAGAGGAGTATGTTATCCTCAAAGTAAAAATCTAGCATTTCATAATTTTTCTTTGAAAAGTGCATTTAACCCTATATTTTTTCTTTCAGATTTCATACTTTCACAGAATTCGCTATCAAAACTTCTCACACTCAAATTGTTTAGACTTCAATGCAATATCCTTCTATTTTTCTCAGTATTTTCTGAGTTCGGATGACGAACCTCAACTTTTACTCAGGTTTTTCAATATTTTAATGGTTTCCAATTTTTTTGCTCGTAATAGTTTTATGCAAATAGTAATGGCAAGTTCAGTCCAAGATATGATGAAAAAAACGAATTTCCAAAAAAATACTGAAAACGATAAAATTTTCTGTGATTTTTTTGAAAAAAATTCTGAAAACGACCGTGTTTCTGAACAATTCTGAAAACTGCAGTAAATTACTGTATTTTCTGTGAACTTTTTGAAGAATATCCTAGAAAGAACAGTTTTTTTCTGGATATTTCTGAAAGTTATTTAGAACGATCATATTCTCAAAACATTCCTGTTAAAGCAGTACAGTTTCTAACACCAACCTCCAGTTGGGTGTACTAGGGATGTGAAAATTTTTCTGATTCCCATGAAATCTTATTGGTCGTTCTGACACAACTCCAACCTCACGCATGGTTTCCGCTATCTTCGCTTGTCTGTAAATGTGAAGATCGGTCAATTTGGCATCGTAGTTATCGGTCGGTTTCCAAACTGGTTTCTCAAAGTTCGCAGCCTGATCGTCGTTGGTGACCTTCGCGATGAGCTCTTCTGAAAATATGTTCAATCACTACTAACACTGACATTGAGTATTTTTCTCTCCGCTGACCGGGCAAATGTTTTTCAATTTCTGCTTTTAAAAAAACGCGTTTGTTCTGACCGGAATATCTCTTTTGCGCAGGTTTTAAATAAAGTCTCCATAACCCTCGGACACGTACTGACTATTGCTGGTTTGGTAATGTACTTCTCTGTAATTTTATAAATTTGACCTCCTAGCAGTCGTTCTAGAAAATTTCCAGTGCACGATTTTCATTTTTTATTGAAATTCAAATCGTAAAAACGCTCGTTTTCTGTACAAAAATGCAAACTTCTGTTTAAAACTCACCCATATCTCTCTCTTCATTGTTATCGTCATCATCAGCGGTTCGTACTTGTGCAAGAATATCGGCTAGCGTGGAGCCTTCTGGAAATACAATCTATCCTTGTTTGTGAGAAACAGCGTTAAAAGAAGATTTCGGATCTTCATTGATGACTTTTTACGCTGAATCGTCCATTCAGAAGAAACACATACCTGGTAGACTTTTACGCTTGCGTCTTCGTTTGACTGTTCCGTCTTCGTTCACGATTTCTTCTGACTCAGCGTTCATTTCTGAAAAATTATAAATTCAATAATTCAAATCTTTACAGTAAAAAAGAGTTTTAGGTCACCTTCCTCAGGATACATTGGAGTTTGAAAAATCAAAAAATCATTCTTAGAGAGTATTCAAGGTAAGATGATGCAGTCAAAATTCCTTATTCAAATTTTTTTCATTTATAATGAAGAAAACAACCTGTACTTTAAAAGTCCAACTTCTTTCTTGACTTAACAGATTGAAACTTAACATTCAAAAAATGATATTTCTATATGTAAAACTTCTGTTCGAATACTTTTTCCATATAATTCCTCATTAAAACGTTTGTTTTCCAACAAAATCTCACGTTCCAAGCCCTTGACAGTTCCATCGATCAGAGCTTTGTAGGTTGAAACAGCATCCTTGTGAGTCTTCTCGACACGATAGCCATAGATCTGTTGGGATGAGTCGAGAAGAAGAGCAGCATCCTGTGAAAAAAATCAGTGATGCGCTCAAAATGTCAAATGCACTAACTTGAATTGGGATGTCGTTGCTCTCAATGTCCCCTGGTTGATACATATCCAAAGACGCCTTGTTGCTGAAGCAATTCGCAGTGTTGAACTGGTTCTTCTTCCCATTCTGCTCCAGAACTTTCTTTATCATGTCCGAAATGGACGTCCCAGTGGATTCTGAACATATATCTATGTATCTATGTGAACCCTTCGAATAGTACCTCTGGCTTTGGCTTGTTGATGTGCTGCCTGTGCTCGAGCATTGACTGCTCTGTTTGCCAGCGCGTCAATTCGCTTAGCATCCGGAGATTCGTCACCCGGAGGCTGAAAGCAACTGTAAAATACTTTCACAATTATGCTTACCTTGACTCTTTTCCGTACACTTATATTGGATGAATGTTGCATAATCACCTGAAAAATTGATAAATTTCTATGTGAGTGGAAGAAATCAGCGAGATAAACCTAAATTCCTTGCAACAATATAGCGTTAGCTATGAAAAAATGAAATTTCAAGTTTCGAAAAATATGTAAAGTGTGCACGTGCTCTTCTGAACAGCGTTTGTGACAAACTTTTTTGAAAGATTGCGTTCAAAATTCACTATTTTTTAAAATTACCTCTTTCGGAATCTGTTTCTGTTATTGAAACGTTTTCGCATTCGTTTTAGAAACTTTTCTCATTAACTAGACTATTGAAAAACACATATCTAGCAAAAAGTCTAACCGATTTCAAACTCGCGGCAGTCGCATTTTTGTAAAAATGAGTACGGTAGGGTCGGACTCTCACAACGAACAGTTAGATCTTTGTGGATTTAAATTGTTATTCCTACTTTCAGTCCATTGAAATTAAAGGCGCATTACTTAATCGTTCATGTTTTTCGAAGCGAAACTGCTACGGTAACTAAGAAACCGATTTACGGAGGTCAGACTTTTTTACAGGTAGAGGAAGATATGTGAAAAATGTTAGACCGGAAGTCTTTCTGGAACAAACTCTTTGTTAGTTTGTTTGAATTCTAGACGGGCATTAGAGCGCGCTTTCGAAATATTATTTGTTTTCTTTTTTATCGCATATTTTTTTTCCATTCAAAAAGTTTGTCGAATTTATGATAACCGTTCTTTCACTTTATCACAAGTTCTTCAGTATTTCATACTCGTCTCTGCAATCAAATAGTATTCGCTTTTAATCCTCATTCTATTATTTATTTTTTTACAATTTCAGAAATTCCTCACCAATGACATCCAGTATTACTCAGCTCATCGATGAGATTGACAAGAATCTCCCTTCGAAGACTGTCGCGACTCTCAATCAGATCAAAGATTTGGATACTGAAGTAAATTTTTTATAGTTTTACTTAGTTTAAAAAGTGTTTGGGGCAATATTGAGCTCTCAATGTATATATTGTGTCTTCAGGTTGCGAAAACAGATGAAGAACTGAAACTGAGCATCTACAAATATGTAAAATCTTTAAAGAAGGTTGGACGGGATGCCAAAAAGCGGTCTTATAAGGCGATATTAGTATGTTTTGTTTGAGTTCGAAAAAATACATTGTAATATTGCACACTACGGTAAGCGCAGTTGGAAAGTGTAAACAAATCAAAGGGAGTGGGGACAATCGATATAGTAGATCAAATTTCAGTTATTCTAGTTAGAAAATTTTTATTTTCTTGCCTTTTTTTATCCCAGAGTCACAAAACGTAACAGAAAAATGTTCTAAGCACTTAAAAGTAACGTTGGAAACAATCCACAACGTTTATAGAAATGAGAGGACGTGGAAAGTAGGTTAACGTGAGCAAAAATATGCGTAAAAGCAACAAGATTTAGTTGTTTCAGGCGCAATTCGAACATGTTCGAGCACTGAACGAGAAAAAGATCAAACTCGCCGAGGGTATGTACGGTGATGTAGACAGTTACATCACTCAGATGGATCAAGAGTTTAACAAGTTCCATGAGGCTCGGATGCGTAACGAGAATGATGTGAAGAGAGAAGGTGAGAACTTAAAGATAACTTTTAGTTTAGTTAGAATTATAAGACTGTGCATCCTTTCTCTTGTAATAACCAATTTTCATGATTATCAGGTCTTCCAAGTTTTCATTATACAACACGTGATCTCTTCTACTATTAATCTACGTTTTAGAACCTAACGACAAGAATGAGAAGAAATCGGAGAAAGACAAGAAGAGAAAAAGCCAATCAGCTGCCCAGCAGAACAAGGCGAATCGCATGAAGGAACATGGTGAATTTTTCATTTTTTTTTCTATTTTTTTTTCAAGTTCTGCCACAATGGTATTTTAGTTTTCCCAGGAGATCCGAGAAAAATATGAGGTGCAGCTGTGAACAAATCTAAAATGTAGAAAAACTTTTCAAGTTCAATCAGATTGAAGTCATCAACCTCACCTTTTCTACATGGTCATAAGATATGACGAAAAACCTTCTAGAAGTTACTAGATTTTTAAAAATTCAAAATATCTTCTAAAATCGTAATTTTCTAGCCTCCATGTTGGACACGTTCCAACAATCTCCGATCAGCAACAACCTCGAAATGCCCGTCGACCCGAACGAACCAGTCTACTGCACGTGCCACCAGGTGATTATCTATTGATATCGATTTTAAAATATTGTTCAGGTTTCGTTTGGAAGCATGGTCGCATGTGATAATGAAGACTGTCCAACTGAGTGGTTCCACTTCTCGTGTGTAGGACTTACAGCTACCCCTACAGGTAATTTTTGGAGAAAATCACTAAAATTGTAATTAATCAACAGTTTTTGTTGTGAAATTATCGAAAACGTCAGTAATTTTCACTTTGGGAAAGAAAATGCTGGAAAAGTGTGCCTATTTTCTTATCTTTCTTACGAACGGAAATTTTCCGAAAACTGCAATTTTGTTAGAAGTAGTGAAGATGATCGTATGATTGCGCAAAGTACAACTTAAACCGAAAGATAAAAAAATTTATTCCAGGGAAGTGGTACTGCTCGCAGTGCACCCAGTCGATGGCCGCACAGAAAAAGAAGAAAAATTGAACATTTTCGTGAAACATATCATTCATTGGTGAAGGCTTTAAATTCATGATAACATTTTGTATTACAACTAACAGTGTTCAGTTGGAGAGAAAGTCTTTTTAAATTTTCAATTTGGTTCGGAAAAGAGACATATTTTGTCATTTTTAGAGCTCTAGGTGATTATGAGAGGTATTTTGAGATGTCTTTTGTTGAAATATTTCCAAAGATTTTCTCACCGATCATTGGCTAGTGTGAAGTTGCGAGAAAAAAACCTAAATATCAGTTTTTACAATTTTCTGAAGGTTCAAAATCAAACTTTTTTCAGTCATTTTTGAAGTTAATGTGCAAAAGTTACTGAAATTGGCTATTTTTATGGAAATTACTGAAATCGGTTGGGTTTTGATTCCCAGTGTCTTCTCATCCAAGATCTCATGACCATGTAGAAAAAGTGAAGTTGATAACTTTAATCTGATTGAATTAAAAGTTCACAAGCAGTGCGCGAAAGAGGTGAGGTGAGGAACTTTGTACTGTATGAAATGCTCAATTTTTTAGTGTTAGCTCATCACTAATGTTGTACTCCATGAGAGGAAATTACTGTTTAGTGTATGGTATGTGACGTCACGATCGTGGGAAGCTGTACAGTCCAAAGTTCCTCATTCCCATCTTCTCAGTATTCTGTGAATATCACTGCTCCATAGTCTTGTTGGTGAACCCCACCAAATGACGACGTTCCAGTGACAATGAGACGACAAAACAATTGTTTCCTCGTTTTATCTACGTTTCGTCTCTGTTTCGTAGAGTTTATTAAAGTGCAACAGAATGACGACGGAACAGTGACAAAAAGATTATGG
>OZ022253.1:4305940-4363440 GCA_963978915.1 Caenorhabditis parvicauda
AGTTTATGAAGTACATAGGTCGTTGATAGCAGTTTATGAAGTTCATAGGTCGTTGATAGCAGTTTATGAAGTTCATAGGTCGTTGATAAAAATTTATGACGTTCATAGGTCGTTGATAAAAATTTATGACGTTCATAGGTCGTTGATAAAAATTTATGAAGTTCATAGGTCGTTGATATCTACGGCCTTGATGTGATGTAGATATCAACGACCTATGAACTTCATATCAACGGTATTTAGTTTCTAGAGTATAGAAATCACATCTGTTTTGTTCAAAACGTTGCCTTGATCACTTCTCTCTTCACGAAATCACCTTTTCAAGCTGTCTGGCAAAAAAAAGAAAATGAAGAAATAAATACTATTATAAGATGGGAATGTCACACAAATTCTTAAGGCGCGTCCTTACGGCCTTAAGGGTGGTTAGAAGTCGTTTATGACGTCACTAACATGGGAATGCTACCAAGACACCATGAAATTGGAAGGTCTGACTTATCTCCTAGGTTTTCAAATACGCTGAAGATGATAAAACCGGTCTCAAAAGTTGCGGAACCGACCCGGTTTCAGAGTTATGGCCCAAAAACCTGGGAAAAATATCGTTTTGAGCTATTGAGCCCATGCGATTGATCGAGCGAATGATATTTCGCTTCTGTTCGATGAAAAAATCATTTTGTGAAAAAAAAAACTATTCATACGATGCGTTTCTGAAGAAAAAAGTCGTTTTTTCTAGTTTCAAAATTTGCATAGGATCGTGTGTAAAAATGCTTATCATTGCAAAAAAAGGGTGTGCGAACTAGGGCGCCAACGTCTCAATGAAAAATCGTGTTCTCCGTGGCCTAGTGGTTATGCCGCAGGGCTTCTGCTTTTGCCTTGGAGGGTTCGAATCCCACGTTCTGCAATGTTTTTTGTTTGTTTTGTAGGAGTTAATTATATCTTTTTATGAGGTAGATATTACAAACGAGTGAGAAATGTTGTTTCGAACTTTACAAACGGATCAAAATGGTCCCAAAATTTTTTTGCTATCAGAAATATCTTAACAACGAAGCATATGGATTGAAAAACAGTATGTACGAAAATGAAAACGACAGTTGGGACAGTTACAAAACGAGGGTTCATCACATGTACATAGAATGTCTGAATTTCCGTAGAATAGCAGTTCGGGAAGCGTCGAAAACGGTCCTGGATGCACAGTACTCTCACTTCATATTTAAAAATTTTAAAGTAAATATGTCCGAGCAAAAGATGATTTTTAGTCGTACTTCCAATATAATTTGTACAGAAAAAAAAACAAAAAACATTGCAGAACGTGGGATTCGAACCCTCCAAGGCAAAAGCAGAAGCCCTGCGGCATAACCACTAGGCCACGGAGAACACGATTTTGCATTGAGACGTTGGCGCCCTAGTTCGCACACCCTTTTTTTGCAATGATAAGCATTTTTACACACGATCCTATGCAAATTTTGAAACTAGAAAAAACGACTTTTTTCTTCAGAAACGCATCGTATGAATAGTTTTTTTTTTCACAAAATGATTTTTTCATCGAACAGAAGCGAAATATCATTCGCTCGATCAATCGCATGGGCTCAATAGCTCAAAACGATATTTTTCCCAGGTTTTTGGGCCATAACTCTGAAACCGGGTCGGTTCCGCAACTTTTGAGACCGGTTCTATCATCTTCAGCGTATTTGAAAACCTAGGAGATAAGTCAGACCTTCCAATTTCATGGTGTCTTGGTAGCATTCCCATGTAAGGTTACTAGGGAGTGGTAAAAATCACTAAAATTCATGAAAATAACAGAGAAAACACCCAAATTACTTCTTAAAATTTCACTGATGCCGATCATGAGTTACTCATGACGTCATTAAGGTCACTAGAGGGTGATAAAAACCTTGAAATTAATTAGAATAACAGAGAAAACAACAAAATCGATGAGCTTGTAGCGGTTTTGAGATGAAAAATTTCACATAAATATGTCCTCCCAGCCTTAGGAAAGGTAAAAAGTTGTTTATGACGTCACAGACAATTCTAGGTCGTGTTAAAATCCAGAAAATTCATGGAAATAAAGAGAAAACAACGAAGTCGACGAGCTTGTAGCAGTTATAAGATGAAAAATGTGATGCATCGATGGTACCATTAGAAAGGGAGAGAAAGCGAAAGAGTATGTTATCGAGAGATGGCCGAGGGGTTGATACGAATGTCTCTGTGAGTAATCGTTTGGTTGGTCAGAGCTAATTCCGTGGTTGTAAAAATTTTATTGGCGAAATGTGTTGAGGTGGTTTTTGACCTACACTTGGGGTGTCTAGACGACTTTCTACAGTAGCTCGGAGATACAGTAACCAATATGGTAAACAAAACATACGGTATCTTGGAGATAAGATACCTCTTTTTTTCTACAAAAATTGTCAGTGGCCAATACCTACAGTAACGTGAATTATAAACACACTATGCATAGAAAAATCACACTTCTTCATCTATTGAAATAAGAAATTTGAAATCTAATCTACGGTAAATTTTGGCTGTGAAGAATTTATTGGTGAAATGTTTTGATGTGGTTTTTGACCTACACTGGGGGTGTCTAGATAACTTTCTACGGTAATGCGGTGATACAGTAACCAGTAGGGTAAACATATCACTGATAGCGTCAAGACTGCATTGACTATACTATTCTCTACAGTAGAACAACAGCAACCCGCAAAAATGAATACGTCATGTTTGGGACTGGATAATTTTCTGGATAAATGGTGCTTGTTTGTTTATTGATCTAGAGAAATATGAAATTAGATCTACAGATGTCTAAACCCAAACATATCATTTTACAGTAGTTCGGAGGTACGACAACTGGGACATACGGTACATGTTTTTGACTTGGAGAAGTACAAAGTTAGATCTACAGAACACATATCTTCCTCTATCTGTAAAAAAGTCTGACCTCCGTAAATCGGTTACTTATTACTGTAGCAATTTCGCCTTGAAACACAAGAACCATTAAGTAATGCGCCTTTAATTTCAATGGACTGAATGTAAGAATAATAATTTAAATCCACAAAGATCTAACTGTTCGTTGTGAGAGTCCTGACCCTAGGGTAGGCCTACCGTACTCATTTTACAAAAATGCGGCTGGCGCGCGTTTGAAATCGGTCAGACTTTTTGCTAGATATGTGCAGAAGTCAAGACTTAACCCTTCCACTGTAGTTTGGAGGTACTGTACCATGAACATAAGGTACTTTTTTCTTACCTGGAGAAGTAAAAAGTTCCTCTAAAAAATAAAATGTTCGATTCGGTAAAAGTTCCGGTAACGGGAGAACTTTCCGGGAACTTTTCAGAGAACTTTACACGCCAAAAGTCAGGAACTTTAACCGAATCTTTCACCGGAACTTTCACCTTTTAACCGCATCTTTACCGGAACTTTTACCGAATCTTTCACCAGAACTTACACATTTTAACCGCATCTTTCACCGAATCTCACACATTTTTACCGGAACTTTCACCAAATCTCACACTTTTTAACCGGATTTTCGCCACAATTTTGCTTCAAATCCTTCAAAACGTTCACTTTCAACAGAAACACATCATGGTAGGACACATTTATTGAACAAACACAAAAAATTTAATAAACTCCGGGCTTTGAGCGACGGTTGTAGTAGTAGGTGTACTGTCGCTGCATGGCCGTGGATCTTCTTGTCCCTCAGGTGTTCATTGGTTTGTAGGTCTGAAAGTCAACAATTATTGGAGAATCGGAAAGAGTTAATTATAGTAAACGATTGTCTTATTTATTTTTGTCGAAAATTTCACTACCGACTGTGAAGAATAAAAACCTTTCACATATTTTTTTTTCAAACATGCTCGAGAAAGATTCTTGTGCGTGATGAAAGCGAGAGATGCAACGATTTCAGCAAATCTTACTCGCTATAACATGCTCGATTTCTTAGTTTACCAGCGTTTTCAAAACTTAGATCTTCACAACTTGTTTTTTCCTAACTTTACGTTTCTTTCAAGACTTAAATCTTCACAAGTTATTTTTTCCTGACATTACGTTTTTCAAGGCTTGATGTTTCAATTTAACGATTAACGGACTCGTTAAATTTGAAAAAAAAACCGTTAATTTAACGAGCAATAATTCCGTTAAAATTAAGTTGAAAACCATAGTTTAGTGATTTTTCTGTCACAATCTTGGTCAATAATGCATTTTTCAACAATGGTAGTAATTAAAAAGTTAACAAAATTTCAATTCAAGTTCAATTTACCGCTTTACCAAAATTTTCCGTTAAATTTCGCTAAATTTGAAATATTAGCTGATTTAACGATTAACGGATTCGTTAAATTTGGAAAAACTGTTAATTTAACGATTAACGGATTCGTTAAATTTGAGAAAAATCGTTAATTTAACGATTAACGGATTCGTTAAATTTGGAAAAACTGTTAATTTAACGTTTAACGGTTTCGTTAAATCGGAAATTTCGTAACCAGCCCTGGTACAAAAAGAACAAAATAAGTCAAAGTCGCTACATCGTAAGAGCGAGTGGTAATTTGCAAAGTACTATGGAGAGTTTGTAGAATGAGAAAAATGCAAAAACTTACTCTTTGGTTTGACGTCTAGTCTGTCCTTGTCCTTCCATATCCTGCACACAGTGAACACCGCGCCTGTAGAAGCCGCTGCACCAGCTATTTCACGGAGCTTTCGGTCGTCGATTCGTTGTGGAATGTTGTTAGAAGAAACACTGAAATATGTCTCACTTCATATGACAATTGTAAGAAAAGAAAAGACTACAAACGATAGTCGTTTGATTTCTTTATTTGGTCTTTACGGCCAGTATTTCCCGAAGAAAGTATTCAATCTTTTCGATAAAACTTGGAAACAAAAAAGAGCAACGTCTTATTTGAAATCAAATAGAATCCATCCATATATGTAGTGTTTCAAGTATTTATAGGGGGGGGGGGCTTGGATAGTGTAACAAATAAGAAAACATACCTGGTTTTTCCAACGTCCAAGTTCGAATAGTTGACTGCCCCTCACTCGACCGGTCTCTGAAAAATAATATACATACAGAATGAAATCACCCATTTATTTGGTTCAGTGCTTAAAAATTTGAGCGTCTCTCAGAAGATTTTACAAAACACCCATTTCTGGTTTCCTCTGAAAGTGACTCAAGTTTCAATAGGGGTAAGTTGGACAGTGAAACAAATAAGAAAATATACCAAGCTGTCCCAATTGGGAACGTCCACGGCATTGTTGATAGATCCACAACATTTTCGAACACCAACATATTACCAAATGAAATTCCTTGTACCTAAAAATCTGGATAATTATACACAATGGCTCCGTATTTGCAGAAGAATAGATGATTAACAACGTTTTCAGACGAATTACAAATAAAAAACTCAACATAACAGCAAATATAGGTGATAAATTCATTAAATTTATAAAAAAAAGTAGGAATTGTTTGAAAAGTTTCGAAAACATGTTTACTGAAATAGTGACTCTTCTCCACGAGACCTATGCGCCTTTATACTTTCATGTAAATTTACGAATTAATTTTCTTTTCTTTTTTATTTCAACTATACGCGTTAGAAGAAATCAAAGTAATTGCGGGAACGAGCTGAAGGAATGATGAAATGATTGAAAAAAAGAGAATAAAAATGGCTAAAAACAACACTCCTCTTAACGACCCCAGTATGCTTTACGAAGGACGATTTTATTTTTTTTTATTTTACTGATTTTTCGTGTTTTGATGCGAACATCAGTTCTTCTTTACCAGAAAACTTCAGAATAATTTTTATAGATAGGTTTACTAATTTGGCCGTTTGGTAGTGGTTAAGATGACAGTACTGTTACGTAATATATACAACTGATGAAAATTAATTTTGAAACGTCAAAAAAATATCGTGACAACTGAGTATCCTGTAATACTGAAAATAGAACGATAAATTCGTTCCTAATAAGATTCATATTCATTCTCCTGCTAGAGAAACTCTAATTCATTCCAGAAAAGAGTTGTAAAAACCGAATTTTCTGGTTTTACAGTGAATTGTGATGTGAAAATGTCAAAACTGTAGCGAATTATTATCAGCGTTTAGGTCTAGTCCATATGTAAAATGATTGAAGCACATAGTGATCGGTAAACTTCTACGGTTGGATGAATTCATGTTTTAAAACATACCAAAAGTTATGAGAACTAACTTTGACGGGGTAATATCCCTCCCCTTTGACATAATATTAAACCTAATGTCCACGGTAGTCCGTTTTTAGACTGCGAAATGACGAATAAAGAGTCAAAACCGAACTTCACCGGAACTTTCATTTTGTTCAGAACTTTACCGGAACTTTCATCTTTTCGGAACTTTACCGGAACTTTCATCACTTTTTCCCAATTTCCCAACTTTACGGGAACTTTCACCGAATAAATTTTTTTATTTTTTAGAGTCGATCTACAGAAAAGTCAAAGCAACTCCAGTGCCTACAGTAACCCATAAAGTTTGATTGAGTACTACACTAACTCACGATGAGCTTCATATTCACCAACATTGATCTTCTCCACACTTTGAGTCACGATTTGGGATAAAAAAGCAACTCTTTGAAAATGCAAAAATAGCCACTACGAGGAACCGAACCAATGCCTCAAAAGGGACGCGGAAAGCGTGCTCCAATGACAACAAAAAATATTTTTTATTTTTCGAAAGTTTTTGAAATCTTCTTTCGTTTTATGATCGTTGTGTTGTTTTTATGAAGCATCACGAGCCGCAAACTCAGTGTGATCATTACTTTCTGTTACACTATGAGTGAAAGTGTGCTCAAGCGTCAACTTAAAACTTCATGTGTTCATGTTTCGGATACTTTTGCTTTGTGAAAAGTTTAATTTACTGATTTAGAGATGGCGAATAGCGGGATTAGCCTCTTTCAGATATTCGCAAGCGTCTAATTGTAATTAATTACGAAAACTTGATGAAGAGTTTAATTAGTTTTGATCATGTGATTACACACGTGGTGCACCACTTGAAAGAAACAGCTTTTCCCACATTTTCTTCTTTTTATTACAGCTTTTCCAACTAATAATTTTCAAATTTCAGATAAATGAGTGGTTTAGAGCTTCGTGACTACATGTGTCACGCTGCTTCTCATGGAAAAATCGATAGAATGAAGGTAAGACGTTAAAATTTAAGTTAAAACAGTGATGAGTTTGATTAGAAATGAAAAATGAGTAATTTCCGGTAACCGTTAAACTCAGTTTATGACGTCTAAATGATAAACATTGTCACAGATCTTTCTCGAAGCCGAACGATCACCACAATGGCTCGATGAATGTCTGAACAAAGAGTACAAGCATAAAAATCCACTTGTGACAGCAGCCAGACAAGGTCATACAGAAATTGTTTCGTACTTGGTGAGTGTTTTAAGACCGATCGTCAAAAATAAGGGAATTAATATCCCACTGAAAATAGTTTATAAACATGAAGTAATCTTCCGCAAGGTTTTATTAGAATGCGCGTCACATCAAAATCATTATTATATCCATGTTAAGTACTTCAAAAACCGTTCATTCAGCGCGTTTCATTCCAAAAATAAAAATTATCAGTTCTCTTATGCGAGGGGGTCCGAGTCTTGGGAACGCGTGAAAACTAATAAAAAAAGAAGAAAAAGTCCGGCTGGATATTAGACAACATTATCAAGCGAAAATCATTCTTGAAAATCATTTTTTTTTGAAATTAGAAATAATGTTTCGCTAGAATTTATCATTGAAATGTGTGTGAGAACTCTTGAGTCAAGTTTTTTTGTTCGATGAATTCCAAATCATGTGAGTTACTGAACTTTATCATTACTTACGTAGTCGTCAACATTTTTTTTCGTCGAAAATTTACTCCGGTTATGTTGATTTTTAGCATGAAAAAAACTAGAATTTGCAAAAATACTCGAAAAGATGAACACCGATGAATACATGTTCAAAAGTTTCCGAAAAAGTAATAAACAATAACTTTTTTCACTCCTGAACAAATAGAAATTGCGAGTTTCATCATTCATTATTCAGCGAATAATTTTGTTTGAAAATATTTTTTGGATCAGGTTCGAAACACGAAAAATATATTTTTCAAAATTTTATCATAAAAAATAACTTTCAGCTCTCAAAAGGAGCAGATCCGTCAGTCACTGGTTCAGTCACATTCGATGGAGAAGAAATTCGTGAGATTATATTATTATCAAAAAACCTGATTTTTTTTTCAGTCGGAGCTCCCCCACTATGGGCTGCAGCAGCTGCTGGGTTTCTGGATGTAAGATTTGAATTTTGTAGAAATTACAAAAATTGAAAAAAAAACTATTGGGAACATAAAAATAGAAAACTCCGAGAAGAAGGTTGAATCATTCAAAATAAGAGGGATCCCAGCTCGATTTTCAACTTGAAAATTGCAGTTTATAGTCTTCAGCATATCTGAAAACCTAGAAAACTATTCAGATCTTACAGATAGCTCGGTATAACTCCCAATTTTGAAAAACCTATCGATTTTGAAAACTTTCAAATATTCCAAATTAATTATAAAAATATTTTACAGGTCGTTAAAGTACTCGTGAATGATGCAAAGGTCAATATCAATCAAACAACAAGCACACAGAGTACACCACTACGAGGCGCATGTTATGATGGCCATTTTGAAATTGGTGGGTCAGATAAAAACACCAGAGTTTCGACTTCCCTTTCATGAATTTCATTTCTGTTATATGAGTTCGATTGAAAAAAAAGAGACAAATTATTGAATTCGAAGAAAAGATTATTAAGATTCTTATCAGTTTAGCTCGTCTGAGAATGAGTGACTATGCAACAGAGTTGCATGGAAGTCGGGAAAGCAAAAAAGTCGAAAAAATCGAAAATATTGTAAATCCACTTATTCTTAGACGAACTAGACTGAATAGATAATGATTCCTTTGCCTTTTTCCTCATTTTTCACAAAATTCATCTCAAAAAAAACAAAAAAAAACGGTTTCTTGATCATCGTTTTGAAGATCAGTTGTTGAACAAAGGAAACAGCCGGTCAGAAAGTTATAAAGAGTTCTCTGCTGCCCAAAAACCGAAAACGAAGTTTCTGAGCCTCAATTCGAAGAAACGAAACCTGTCATCATATCAATGAGCTATTTTTTGTGTTAAGTTTAGGGCTAAGCGGTTTTATGTAGGCTCCCTCTAAGATTCTTCTCCGAGCGATGCACACTGCGGCAAACGCAGTTGAAAAGTGTAAGCAACGTAAATCGATAGAGTAGATCAAATTTCAGTTACTGTAGTTCAAAAATTTCACTTTTCCTACTTTTTTCATCCCGGATGCACAAATCGTAACGTAAAAAATGTTTGAAGTAGGTAAAACTATCGTTGGAAACAGTCCACAACATTCATTATGTCAACTGAAGCATTTATTGAAGTACAAACACTTTCGAAACTTAAAGCGGAGGTCGGCAAAGCGGTTGCGAAGCGGTTTTATTGTCTTATGCCTTTGCCTAGGTGTGCGATGTTCTGTTCCACGTGGATGTCTAGAATTTTCCCAATAACAAAAACTAACTTGTTATAATTTTGAAATTATTAGGTAATGATAGAAACACGAAATTCATGTAATAGCTTTTCGGCTGTTTGAATTGCTTTTACAAAGTCGAGCCATTTTACTATCGTTTTAAAGAAACTTTGATGGGAAATTACTTAAAACTACCAAAAGTTATCGAAATGTACTCGTCATAAATATGTTTGTTCTCAGAACAATAACTATCAGTACGAACGTTCGAAAATTGCTTCGAAATCTTCAAATATTGCTAAAAAAATTCTTTTTGAAAATTTGCTCTTGTTTACTTATCAATTATAACATTTCAGTAAAATTCCTCGTTGAAAAAGGTGCCAGCCTAGAGATTCCCAATAGACACGGCCACACTTGTCTCATGATCGCTGCGTATCGACAAAAGGTGGGGTATTTATCAAGAAAAAATTCAAAAAATTGAGATTTTCAGACGGAAATTGTCAGATATTTCTTGGAGAAGAAAGCGGATGTGAATGTTCAGACGGCGAAAGGTACTTTTTCCCAATTTCATGAGGATTCTTTTAAAAAATCGATTTTGTGACAAAAAGGGCCAAAAAAATTTGGAGAAAACAACCTGTTTCTCAATTTTCCGAGAGTCCTAGGTTGTTTTTGAAATCGTGCTGCATTTTCCGATCGTGAAGTCACGTTGAAATGAGTTTCTCTCAAAATGACCTAAATTGTCCAAATTTTCTTGATTTTTGAAAATTTGATATGATATCTGATTTTAAGTTGTGTTTTCCAAAATTTCACTGATGTATTTTCGAGATTTAAGAGAAAAGATAAGTTGTCAAAGATGAGCTGTCTTTCAGTTTATGAGGTAGATTTTCTCCTAGAGTGGATCCCTTTATTGAAAAAAAGAAACTTCACAAACTGAATTTATGTTGTATTAATAATGCGATGAGTAACAAAAAAAGTAACGAAGTTGAGAAATTTACAGATATTGATTTTTTTTTTCATGTTACTGTATTTTTCAGGAAACACGGTCCTGCACGACGCGGCAGAAGGTGGTACAGCCGAAATCACCAGACTGTTGCTCGATGCAGGTGCACGTATGATGCCGGATGATTTTGGTCTTTGTCCTCTACTCACCAGTGCTCTTTATGGAAATTTGGAGGTGAGGTTTCGAACTTGAAGGTTACACACACACACAAAAGTGATTGAGTAAGAACACATCGTGGCAAACTTTGTTTTCGCCCCCCCTCTAAAACTAAAAAAAACTAACGCTAAAACTCATGGTTCCAAGAAGGCTCATAGCTAACATAATCTAAGATTTTCCAAGGTTTTTGAAGTTTTTTTCGTGTATTCCAGGCGTGGCGCCGTGAAAATCTGTTGGTCAAGCTTATGTATGTTCCATTTGCAGTGAATGAAATGTTGTTATCAAAAACACTTTCAGGTAGTCGACTTGCTTCTAGAGCGTGAACCAAGTAACTTGAAGAAACGTGACGCTCTGAAACTCGTTGGTTGTTTCATGGTGGATAAGAAGATGGACACGGGAGAATGTCTCAAATACTGGAAAAGAGCTCTCGAAATCGAGCTAAATCCAGAAGAAATGGATGAGGTTATTTTTATGTCTTTAAAAAATCAAGTCTGTGATATTTAGCCGAAAAATGGAAGAATTGTGAGCCTAGAAAAGCTGAAATTAGTCTTAACATATTCAAAGACTATGAATGTTTATATTCAAAGACTATGAATGAAAAAAAACGAAATTTTGAAAGGTCGATATTTCAATTTTATGTCCATTAATCTAATGTATGCTTAGCGATTCAATGTTACAAAATACGTTTGTCTATTTTTTAGAATTTATTCTATCTAAAAATCGGCTAATTAGCGAAATTTGAAAAGCAGCAAAACTCGAAAAAACAACACTTTTTTTTTTCAAAAATCGATTTATTGATAGTAATAACTTTATTCATTGAAAATAAGTTCATAAACTTTGTGACGACCAGCAATAGCCGTCATGAGCACAGAATAATGGGCGTGGGAATCGTAGGAAGCCCTTTAAAAAACTGATCCGGTCATGTGATTTGTGGTGCGATTTTTGCAAAAAGTACGTTGGATAAGTTTGTAAGATAACCAGAAGGAAAGGAATGAATATGATTGTTAGTAGTGATAGAACATTGGTGTTAGTAGATCGACCAGGATATTCAGATCAATTCCAATCAGTAGTCTGACAAATTGTATTTGACCGTAATTTAGGAAGGTTCACAACAGTTAATAGAACAAGGGTAAAGACAGAATAGTAATTATGAGAACCATAGGCGATAGAAGGAGGAACACATCTCTACAGACATCCAGAACTATTGTAGACCGTAAATACCATTGGTGAAAATTTTCAAAAACATTGAAAACGATCGTATTTCGACCCTCGAGTACAAACACTTTGAGAAACAGTGGAAAATAGTTACTGAGCACCTGTGTTTATGTTATTCTTCCAGAAGACAAATTGTATTTCGATCGATAATGAATTCAAATTGAATTTTGCAGTTGACGAGTATGGAATTGAACGAGGAGCCGAAGGCAGTGTACGACTACATTGGTGAGATCCAACATCTTCACGACTGCGCTCAACTTGAACACGACTACGACAAGATTCACATGATGGTTAGTCTTTTGTTCGAGTTCAAATTTTGATCATAATATCTTAACCCAGGGTATCGGAGCCCGATCGTTTTAGGTGATTTCACACTCGCATTCGATATTTTTCCGAAAGAAAACCGGCAAAACGGTTGGAAAACTATCATATTTCGTTGCTTGAGACCGAAATTATAGATTTTTAAACTGATCGATTATGAAAACGTTGGAGTATAGCTTTTTCGCTCAAAATTAGATGAATTTTCAACATTTTTGGTGATGTTTTTGGCTTTTGGCTGTTCTTCAAACCGTTCATCGTTGAATTACGATTTCTCCAGATCGAACAAAACCGGTAGTCGTGAAGTTGAAGAATTTTCTCACTGCACGGATTATTCAATCGTTAGTTGGATAAGTTTATAAGGAAAAAAAGGATCATAAGGAAAAGAACTGAATATGATGATTATTTTTATTATTGGTAGAACAATGGTGTTAGTGACGATTTAACAAAAAACAGATCCTTAAAATTTGTTGAATTCCTGGTTTTTGTACCGATGCAGATCCCCCACAACGCGAACTTCCTGCATCCCTATTCGTATTAATTGGTTGTTGATTGGGTGCGCGATAAAAGAGACAATTCTTTGTACTTTTGCCAAAGATGGTCCCTCTCTTCCCGCGCGCGAACACAAAACAATACAATGCGCGGCGCCGAGGGTTCTTGAACGTGGGTCTAATGACGCGCGGCATGCCGCCTTTGATAAACCCAACACCTCTGCCCGGCGTTAAAAGATGCCTAATCTAGCATAAACATAGGCCCACTTGAGGACTCTTGTAGAAAAATCCTCTTTGAACGAGGAAACAAAGCGAAAATACCGTTGGATCCACATGGTAGTTAGAAAGGTTGCCACACATAGAAAGAGAAAACGGCTTCCTCTACCTGTAAAATGTCTGGCATCCGTAAATCGGGTACTTAGTACCGTAGCAGTTTCGCCTTGAAATACAAGAACGATTTACGTAATGAGCCTTTAATTTCAGAATGGACTGGAAATAAGAATAATAATTTAAATCCACAAAGATCTAACTGTTCGTTGTGAGAGTACCGATCCTACCGTACTCATTCTGCGAAATTGAGATTAGAGCGCGTTTGAAAACGGCCATGCTTCTAGCGATATATGTTTGGCATCATTTTGCTGAGAGTAGGAGTTGGTATTGATTCAAAAAATGAAGTTTTAGCTCAATTCCAGGAAATGTCAATACCAAAAAAGAGTTTTTGTTCCGAAATTGAGAAGTTTGAGCTGATTTTACATGGAAAATCGTTTTTTCACACACGAAAACCACGAGAATTACCTTTACAACTACTGGCGAGAATATTTTTGTTAATTTTAAAGAAAAAATGCTCAAATTTGACATTTCCTGAGTTATCAGATTGTGAAGTTTTTTGAAAATATCAGTTTTTCTCTCAATCTTTGGCGTAAAGCATCATTTTGGAAAAAAAAACCACAAATCCCTCGATTGGGTTGCACCATAATTTTGGTGCTTGACGCGCTTCCGTTTGCCAAGTGGTGTTGCGTCACCAAGTAAGCCTCTTGTATCACACAGTATGTAAATATTCGGCAACAACAACACCATCAAACTACTTGAAATATGATATCAGGTGATTGTTTGATCAGATGTCTTTGATACAGATGATTTCGACCGAGACGCACTCGAAGGTCTTCTTCTAGCGAGAAACTAGTCAATTAAAAAAATTCCGAGTGAAAGTATGAATATTTTTCACTTATAAATTTCCCTAAAATTAAAATTCGCTAAAAAGAAGGTTCACGATTCGGTTCCGAAGAAACTAGTCAATAAAACAATTTCCGAGTGAAAATATGAATATTTTTCACTTATAAATTTCCCTAAAATTAAAATCCGCTAAAAAGAAGGTTCACGATTCGGTTCCGAAGAAACTAGTCAATTAAAACAATTTCCGAGTGAAAATATGAATATTTTTCACTTATAAATTTCCCTAAAATTAAAATCCGCTAAAAAGAAGGTTCACGATCCGGTTCCGAAGTAACTAGTCAATTAAAACAATTTCCGAATGAAAATATGAATATTTTTCACTTATAAATTTCCCTAAAATTGAAATCCGCTGAAAAGAAGGTTAACGATTCGGTTCCGAAGAAACTAGTCAATTAAAACCATTTCCGAGTGAAAATATGAATATTTTTCACTTATAAATTTCCCTAAAATTAAAATCCGATGAAAAGAAGGTTCACGATTCGGTTCAGCGAATTTGTAAGTTTTTTTCCAAAGTTGATAGTTTCACCTTCGGAAGGTTTCCGTGTTTCTACCTAACTAAATCGATCCTTTCAGTCCTTGGTCATTCGAGAACGAATACTGGGCAGCAAACATCAAGAAGTTCATTATTTCCTGAGGTTCCGAGGCGCGATTTTCTGCGACGTCGGGAAGATTAAAAAGTGAGTGGTTAAAATTCGATCTTCTCAAAATTAGGTCCTTTTTTCTATTCTTCACAGTAGTTTCAAAAAAAAAAGATAGATTTTAATGATTTCCATAAAATACAGTAATAATTGGTAATTTTTCGAAGTTTCAAGAGTAAATACGGTCTCCTTCGATTTCTATATCTATTCAGAAACTGAAGTAGATTCCAGTATTTTCTCAAGAATAAAGAAAAAAGTCGAAAATTTATCGAAATTATCATTTTTTGACTTCTGATTAATCTTTTGACCTCCAGATGTTACGACCTCTGGGCACACGCATTGGATCTACAACAGAAGCACTTTTTCCCAATGCATCACTCGACTGTCGCTACTTTGATGTCCTTCCAGGTGAGAAATTTTTAAATGCAGAATCTCAAATAGAGTTAAATCCGAGTTTTTGGGTCTAAATTGTGTAAAAAGTGGTTGTTTTGATGAAATTCCCGGAAACAAGCACTCTCTGTGGCAAGAATTCAAAATACAGCGAAGTTGAAGTTTCTGAGCTCGATATAAGGTTTAAAAAAAATAAAATTGAAGAAAACGTTCGGTTTTTTTTCTTAAAATACAATAAAATTGAAGCTTTAAAGTGACTAAAAATCATGTATGTATATTGAATGTTCTAATGCGATTCATAGAAAAAAGTCACAATTCAGTAAAGAAGACGTTCGAAATACAGCGAAATTCATGATTTTGTCAGAGAATTCATGAAAATCGCTTTTTTAAATGAGATTTTTCTGAAAAAGTTGGATTCTATTGATCACTATTTTTCTCTAGACGGTAAAAATACAGAAAATAGCATGAAAATTGATTGTTTAGATGATTCTCAAAAGAAAAAAAAACAATCAATTCGATTTCAGGAGACGTTCCTCGTAACTCTGAACGATCTGATTGTTCACCGAGGACATCCTTCTAACGATGATCTCGAAGTGGTGAAAAGGATCTTCAATCTGACGTGCTACGAGTTGGAACGAGTGAGATTTCGCCTAATTTGAACAGAACATTGATTGAAGTTGGAGAGAAATCATTATCAAAAAACCAACGAAAACAATTGAAAAGACTGAATTAAACAGGATTTTTTTGAAAAATGTTATATTTTCTGTTGTAAAAATACATATCCTTCTTTAAAATTGACATAAACCTGCGAAAATATCCAAAAACCAATGAAAAAAAGAGTTTAAACAGAATTTTTTTTCAAAAAAAAAGAATTTCAGCTTTACGACTGGGGTGACAAACCTCTGATCGGTGAATGCTGTGGAGAAGAACACAGTGAAGATGTTTTCGAAGAAGTCAACAGAGTTTCTGGCTGTGCTCTTCAACTTATTATCCTGGTAAGTTTCAAAGAAAGAGACGTGGCAATCGATAGAGTAGATCAAATTTCAGTTACTGTAGTTCAAAAAATTTCATTTCTACTGCCTTTTTTCATCTCAGAGTCTCGAATCGTAATAGAAAAATGTTCAAAGTGAGTAAAACTAACCTTGGGTACATTCTGCAACACACCTCGGCAAAGACATAAACAATATAACCGCTCCGCAACCGCTTTGCCGACCTCCGCTTTCAGTTTCGAAAGTGTTTGTACTTTGATAAATGTTTCACTTGACATAATGAACGTTGCGGATTGTTCTCAACGATGAAAAAAAATAGGAAAAGTAAAATTTGTTGAACTACAGTAACTAAAATTTGATCTACTATATCGAATTGCTTTGCTTACACTATTCAACTGTGTTTGCCGCAGTGCGTGCAATGTTTAAAAAGATGAGAAAACGAGGGAAATACGTTAGAACGTTAGAAAAAATGTTCGAAATTAAAATAATGAGGTAAGTGTGCTCTGCGGAGGTTCGGCAAAGCGGTTGCAGAGCGGCTTTATCCCCTTATTCCTTATCCGCAGTGTGAAATATCATTTGAAACGATGTAATATTCTGATTTCAGTTGATCCGAATGGCGAACGTAATGGGAACAGAGAAGGAGGAGTATGTCTTTGATCAAGTTCATGTGAGCTTTTGAAAAATCGATAAATCGAAAAAAAATAGTTTGAGCTGCTGTAAAATACCTGAGAAAGTCAAAGTCGGAAGTAAAGGTTACAACTCAGAAACTTTGATTTCATTGTAATTTTAATAATAATTTTTTTGTATTAAAAACATGAAGTTTTCAGTTAGAAAATGGAGATAAACTACTGAAAAATGACAGAAAAAGACATTAAGGAGAGATTTTAGTTGAAAAAATGTTGGAAGTAACGTTTACAATCTTGAAGAGGAAAGTTCTGTATGGTTAGAAGTCATATCTTGAGAAAATTCATGATTGTTTCACTAATTTCTGCAGAGAAATGGCCAATTTGAGCTGAAAACGTGTTGAAAAGGATCTTAAATGAAGTAAACTCACATATTTCAGATAGAAAATTTCGTCTTGGTTTGTCGTCTTCTGGATATCAAATTGTTGCATTTGGCGTTGGAAGACTCAGATCGATCAAATCACAAGTGAGTATTTGAATAGAAACGCGTAGGAATAAGTGGAAAAAGCCGCTCTGCAACCGCTTTGCATGACCCTCCGCGGAGCGCAATTACCTTATTATCTTATTTTCGAAATTTTTTGCAAATTTTTTATCCTATTTTCCTCGTTTACTCATTGAATTGAAAAATTTATTCTCGGAAGGCAAGAATAATGGATAATTAGAAAAAAAGAATTCAAGAAATTTTTCCAAAAAATGCATCAAAAAATATGTATATAAAGGATATATTTTTTTTACAGACTCGTGATTATAAATTAAGTTTAGCCCATTTGTTGTAGGCCGTGACTGCTCTTGGAACAAAAGACGTTAGGCGGATTTTTTTCTTAGGCACTCTGAATGAGATTTTCCGATTGCCACCTCTCGTCTTTGATTCTGTAATTTGAAATAAATTCTCTGGTCTGATGTCTACTTTACCATCTAGAATTTTACGGATCATTCTAAAGTCTGCTGCCTTGCGGCGGTAGCTAAGTTTTTCTAAACCAAGAGTTCTCAATCTGTGATTGAGAACTCTTGGTTTTTTTTTTTACTCATCTTTTTTTTTTTTTACTCATCTTTATAAATTTGGCGAATTATTCTCAATTTTGGTTTTACCTACTTCGAACATTTTTCTGTTACGATCTGTGACTCTTCTATAAAAAAGGTAAGAAAAACGAAGATTCTAACTACAGTAACTGAAATTTGATCTACTGCCTCTCGAAATCAATGAATAAACAAAATTCATGTTTCAAAGAATTTGAAAACAGTGCGAAAACTCGAAAGTCGTTCCAATTTCTCCTTTGTTTCGTCAAATGTAAAGTATACAATAAATAATGTTCAGTGATTTAGGAAAAAGTGTTGAGTAAACTTTAAAAAATGATTTTAAAAACAAGTTTTGAAATATTGTCCCGAAAAATATTCTGAACGTAATAAATAAATAAACAAAATTTATGTTTCTAAAATGTGAAAACAGTGAAAAAACTCTAAAGCTGTTCTAACCTTTCACTAAAAAGAAAATATTGTCGCAAAAAATTAATAAATATCGATTTTTTCAGATTCCCGTGGTATCGGCTCATTGAGCTCCTCATCGAAGCAGGTGTTGATGTGAACGAAGTAGACGAAACGACTGGAAAATCGGCACTGCACTGCCTTCTCAATGATACTTTTATGAAGTGAGTGTCAGAAAGATTATTTGTTCGCTCCGCCCCTATTTTGGCTTTGAGTTAGAAAAGGCAAAAACCAGAAAATGCTAATGAGATGGAACTTAGTGGCTCGAAGGTCACAGGTTTTGTTGACAATTTTTGTTGGTCTATTGATGTAGACTTAAGTCTGTGAGCCCGAGCACCCGAGTTCGATCTCTCTGGCTTTTCATGGTTTTTGCATTTTCAATAAAACATGGTCTTTCGTGTGAGTAAACACAATTGGTCCATCATTCCTTTCTTTTTCTGTGGTAATTCAAACAAATTCCACTTTTCTGTCAGAAAATAGCGCGGCAACACTAGCAACCCATCAGAGTTTCTGTATGAAAACACGGTATCTCACAAAAATACAGTATACTCTTGCGCGGAAACACTCCTCGCCCCCGAGTTACAGTATGAAAGTACAGTGTACTCACCCCGAGTTACAGTATCTTACACAAATACAGTATACTCTTCCAGCGCAAGAATTCGTTCCAGAAAAACAGTCGTCCGAACGCTTCTCGAGAAGGGCGCTTACGTCACTTCTGAAGATGGTTCTGACAATAATATCATGGAAATGCTGATGGAAGTCAACGAAACGCTCAGAGATCCAGCTGAAAGAATTCCAGTCGGTGGGTTTTGCCATAATCTACAAATGTAACTACGGTAGTGGTCAAAAGTTTAGAAACTTCATAATTTTGAAGTTTTCGCATGTTTTGGTATGGAAATGTTTGTTTAACGAAGGCGTTTTTGATGAACCATAGCGTTAAAAACTATAAACTTTATTTTTTTTTCAATTTTTTGCATGTTTAAGTATGAAAATGTGCGTTCTTCGAAGCCGTTTTTGTAGATTTTTGTTGTAGAACAGCTTCTCAAATAATAAAAACTTTTCGAATGTAAAATTTATCTTTGAATCCCGATAAAAATGGAGCTAGGACTACTTTCCAAATTATTCTGAAGAAAAATTGCAACTCGTGTATAATAACAACAAACAATTTATTTACAAATTATGCGCATAGAAAATCAGTCAATAAATTAGCAATGATGATGGTGATGGTGATGATGACCATGGTGATGGTGTTCGAAAGGATGAGTCAAATGGTGGATCGCCTTGCCGAGAAGGGTGTGATGATGGTGTCCGTGATGTCCATGATGGACGTCGACGACGGTCACTTGTGGTTGAATGTATGGTGCGGCGCCATAGACTGGCGGTGGAGGGCCGTAAGCTGGTTGGCCGTAGACGTAGGGCTGGTTTGGGTAGTAGGACATGGTTGAAATGAGAAGTGCCGAAGTGATGATTTGGGGCGCTTTATAGTAGAAAAAGCGATAAAAATGCTAGCGTCATAGAAATGACCGGACACCTTTGTGACTCACTATGTCAACAGATAAGAAGAAAATATTCGGTTGGAAGGAAAGTTCATGGACAGTTTTTATCGAATAGGAACAGACCCGTGTTTCGCTACCGAGCGAGAGAGAGAGAGAGAGAGAGAAAAAGAGAGGGGGGAGAAGGGCGAAAGAGCGCAGACAGCTACTGAACCTTTTTGAATTTTGTAGGCAATGACAGAGCGCACACTACGAATCAGGAATGATAGCCGCACTGCAAGACCCTCCGTGGAGCGCACTTACACACCGCACTAAGCGCAATAGAAAAGTGTCGGATCAAGTAGCGAGGGGAGGCGACCAATAAGCGGTGAGCACAAACCCCGCCCCTTCGTAAATCCTGCACCGCTGTACATCAAATTACAGTTACTGTAGTTTAAAATTTTTTTCTCTGACGTTTTTTTTCAAAATTCATGATAAAAAGCTAGTTACGAAGGAAAATTACACGATTTGCAATTTTTCAACAGCAATTGGCGAAACAAATTCGCTTGTTAAGATGAGAAAAATAGGACAAAAGATTGAAAAAATATTGATGTGTGAACGCGCCCTAAAGCGAATTTTCGTTCAATATAATTTGCGTGTCAAATCGATGACGATCACCTTTAGCTCGGTGTGACTTACATAATTATTTAATTTTCGAATATTTTTTCTTAAGTCTTAACCTATTTTCCTCGTCTTTTTGAACGTTGCGGATTGTTGCCAAGGAAGTTCGTGAACATTTCGAAACTTATAAGGTTGTCGGTTTTTTTTTGAAGCAAGAGCGGTGTAATCGAGAGAGTAGATAAAATTTCAGTTACTGTAGTTAGAATCTTTGTTTTTCTTTTTTTTCTGACAAAAGTCACACATCGTAAAATGCTTGAATTAGGCAAAACTAACCTTGGGAACAACACACAACGTTTATAGAGAAGAGAAATCATGAAAAATAGGTTAAAACATTAGCGAAAAAATTCCAAAATAAAATAATAAGGTAAGTCGCGCTCCGCGGTGGGTCTTGCAAAGCGGTTGGAGAGCGGCTTTCATTCACTCATTCCTGGAATGCAGTGTGTGTGAGAAAACTTTCTAAACTTTTGACCGCTACAGAAGATTAACGTGGAATTGATTGAAAACCTTCGTTTCAGGAGAGTTTATAACTCTGAAGGGCTTGGCAGCACGAGCGTTTGTGAGGAAAGTACTGCGAAAGGAACGAGACTACATGCCTCCGACGTTCCAACCATGCAACACCGACCTGGTCCCATCAGACCTGATGCCACTCCTCCGGTGTCACGGTTACGATTATCACGAACCGACCAAAGACGATGATGAAGATGAACCGATGCCAGAAGTCTAATTGTGACCCCCGCTCGAGTTCTAGAATGTCTAAATTTAAAATTTGGATTTTCTAGAACTGATATTCAGAAATTTTTCTGGAGTTTCGGGAATCTAGAAATTGAGACATCAGATTTTGATTCTGGGAAATCTAAAAGTTTACTTTTTCACGGAATTTGATTTCCTAGATTCACGGAATTTGAGTCTAGGAAATCCAGAAATTGATTTTTACTCGAAATTTGACGATTCTAAAACTCCAAATTTGGAGTCTAGGAAATCAAGAAATTGATTTTTCCAAGGAATAAAATGATTCTAAGACTTCGAATTTCGATTCTAGAAAATCCAAAAGTTGTTCCAGTTTTGTCCATAGTTGTATTGAGCTTCTAAGATTCTGAGATTTCAACTTTTGAATCTAGAAAATGCAAAATTTGTTTTGATTTTTCACAAAAAATTTGATTTCTTGATTTTTCTTCCAAATTCAAAAATTATTTAGTTTTTTTTCTTCCCAGCCCACAAAATTGCGATCCCTTTTGCTGCAACAGGTTACTTGCTATTATTTTTAGCCCCTCCCATTTTTAGTAGTAGAAATTGTATTTTTAGAAGCCCCGCCCCACTTTTTTTTTAAAATTCACCAGCTCACGTCGCCAAACCTTTGTACAGGGGTCCTTAATGACATTAATTGTAAATTACGAGTACATAATAAATAGACAATATTACATTTGTGTTCGTTTTTGGTGCGTTAGAAAAAGGGGCGGAGCGACCACACCCCTTTTAGTGTGAACTGCGAAGGAGAGCGGAAAATACGGTCTTTTTGTGTTGAAATCTGTGAAAAAGTTCGGACTTTGTTGCGGTTGGGAAAGGGGCGGAGCGACCACGCCTCTTTTAGTGTGAAATGCAAAGGAGAAAGGAAAATGCGGTTTTTTTGTGTTGAAATCGGTTAAAAAAAGTTTGGACTTTGTTACCGCGCTCATTATTATTAACCCAGGGATTTCTAAACTGAAGGACAGTTTTGGAAAGTTCGGAAGTCGTAGCGTTTGAAAAGGGGGCGGGGCGATCATGCCCACTAGTATAGGAAAACTGGCAGGGAGGTCTGACCTTTTGAAAATCCGTCGGAAACTGACAATCGCTCGCTTATGAATACAACCCTCAGGGGAGGGAAATCGCGCGACCCTTTCCTTCATTGTATTAACACATTTGGCTGTTTGAACTACACTTCCGCTTTTTGTGGCGCCACATTTTGTCGACAAACTTGCCACGTGGCGTCTTGTGGTGCTACAATTTATCTTTTTTTCATGTAAACTTATAATTCGGTAGCTTTTTTTGGGGAAATTTTTATGAATTCTTGTAAAATCCTAGAGTGAACAGAGAATTCTTGTTTAATGATATTTCAACAGATTACCTTGTTGGATTGTGGTGCTACATTCTGTTGACAAACTTGCCACGTGACGTTTTCTGGCGCTACACATATCTAGCAAAAAGTCTGACCGATTTCAAACGCGCGCCAGTCGCACATAGCTTCCTCTACCTGTAAAAAAGTCTTGCCTCCGTAAATCGGTTACTTAGTACTGTAGCAGTTTCGCCTTGAAATACAAGAACGATTTAAGTAATGCGCCTTTAATTTCAATCCCACTGAAAGTAAGAATAATAATTTAAATCCACAAAGATCTAACTGTTCGTTGTGAGAGTCCCGACTCCTACCGTACTCATTTTACCAAAATGCGACTAGCGCGCGTTTGAAATCGGTCAGACTTTTTGCTAGATATGTGCAGTCGCATTTTTGTCAAATGAGTACGGTAGCTGTCGGGACTCTCACAACGAACAGTTAGATCTGCGCATTACGTTAATCGTTCTCGTATTTCAAGCAGAAACTGCTACGGTACTAAGTAACCGATTTACGGAGGTCAGACTTTTTTACAGGTAGAGGAAGCTATGTGCGCTACACCTTTTACTTTTTTTTCATGGCTCGCTATAATCTCTTGTCAAATCTTCTTCACTACTGACTTCATTTTACTCTGATTCGTTAGTTTCTCTTTTTTCTTTTGTAACCTACTGTTTTCCCCAATAAAATCAGCATTTGTGTCGATTTTTTTTTAAAACCATCTGTGTATGAACTAATATCTCCCAAAGAAAAATCATCCAAGAAAGCAGACCATTCCAGCAGAAAAGCATGAACTCAATGGTGCATGGAGTAAGTGGATGTGTGTTATTATTTGGGGAATTTTCGAATTCTTTTCTCTTCTCCAGTTTCAGTTTGGAAGGATTTTGAGATTAGGCCAAGTCCACGATCACTTGAATTTCTAGTACACGATTTTTCTGAGTTTCTAGTCCACGATGCGCTAGGAGCTTCAAACGCGCTCTGATCTCAATTTTTCAGAATGAGTACGGTAGGGTCGGGACTCTCGCAACGAACAGTTAGATCTTTGTGGATTTAAATTATAATTTTTACTTCCAGTCCGTTCTGAAATTAAAGGCGCATTACATAAATCGTTCTTGTATTTCGAGGCGAAACTGCTATGGTACTAAGTACCCGATTTACGGAGGGCAGACTTTGTTACAGGTAGAGGAAGATATGTGCGATGGGTTTTTTCTCGATCTAAGAAAAATCGCATCTCTGAACAACTGAGAAACCGTTGATCTCAATAAATAGGATGACGGAAATAGGAGTGTCGTGCTGTCACTCAAAAGCAGTTTAAAATAACAAAAGACAGACAGAGAAGTGAGTGCCCACAGCCATTCGAATAGCGTGATTAATCACTGCTATTTGATGGGCCTAGCTGTGTGACTTCTTGATCTCGATCCTCAGGTAAACGTTGCTATTGGCCTTTTTGTCTCTGTTTTGAGTCAGTTAGGGCTCGTTCTAGTCATTTAATACGAAAAAGTGTACTGAATCGTTTCTATCAAGAATCATTTTTTCATTTATCTTTGACCTCAAATTTCAGGCTTAGGTAAGGTTCAAAGCACTAGTCAGGAACAATGCTAAGATTTGATCAAAGTTTAAACTTGATTATCACAAAAAATTTTCACCTTTTAAGCTTTCCTTGAGGAAATGATTCGTATTAAGTGTTTTAGTCTATTTCTCACCGAGTAATGCTCAGTTGTCGTCTTTTCTTTGAACCCAAACCTATAAAGAAAATATCACCACGCACTTTTTCCCACCTTTTTCAATCCCAGATTCACAATTCGTAACCGGAAATATTTGAAGTAGGTAAAACTAACCCTCAGAACAATCCTCAGCGTTTAAAGAGTGAATTTTCGAATTACAGTAATTTTCGGAGTTCAAAACAAAACATTTAACACCAAAAAACACATCCCTAGTGACAGAATTATAAGCAATCAATCAATCATCTTAGCTTATGCTCACTCGATACGTTTCAGTTTTCTTTTATCTTTGTAGCGTCACATTTTGACAACAATATTTTTTCTTGTGGACCAGCTATCATATTTTGTGGGTCTTTGTAGCGCTACATTTTTTGTACAAAATTTTATGGATCATGTTACCTTTGTAGCACCATATTTTGTTGACAACATATCAGTTTTACTTTTTGTAGCGTCACACTTGTACGGTATCACTTTTGTGCAGGTATTTTTGTAGCACTACAGTATCCGCGTTCAAACCACTCTTGTAGCGCCACATTTCGTCGGCAATTTTCAAGTTTGTTTTTTGTAGCGCTGCAGTTCACTACAGGACTCTTCATAGTCTCTTGGTCCAATCCATGTCCAACTTACAATCTACCTAGGTAAATTCAAAATCGTTGAAATTATATAGTATGTAAGTTTATCCAGCCCCACACATGTCAACTATTTGATTGGATACAAATTCATCTCAAAGGAAACATTCACCATATGTATAATCCGGCATGGGCTTATTCAATTTTGCTCAAAAATTTTTATGACTCTGATTTTTATTTCAACTGATTTAGGGGGAAATTTTCGTAGCGCCACTTTCCATCGACATATCGTTTTTTGGGAAAAGTTGATACTGTGAAAATGTGTTCCCCATTTTTTTTTGAAAATAAGAACTACTTCAATTTTTGATTTAAAAGTTCTAAAAACACTGTTTTCCTTGTTTTTCACAAGAAATCTCAAAGTTTACATAATATTTGATTAACTTCTTGTGGAAAAGGGAAAAATAAATCTGAAAAACTAGAAAATTTCTTCTGTTTTTTTACCTCGGTTTTCTAAAAGAAAGCATTTGAGCTGTTCTGCTCAACCCAAAGCAATTCAGATTCCACAAATAACGAAGAATTTGGGGTAGCCGTGAAGTAATTCACACTTCTAGCATTAGCCAACAAACCTTTTTCTAAGGCTCCCCCACCCTCAACACACTTATTTCTAAACAAACATTCCGAATCCGAACTATAGGAATGCAAGAAATGTTTTACACTTTCTATATTTTCAGGATTTCACCGTACACTTACCGTAATTTTATATTTTTCAGAATTTTACCGTATTTTTCATTTTTCGAAATTTTACCGGAATCTCAATTTTTGGAACTTTACCGGAACTATTCACTGTTGAAAAAATTAATTTTTGGAACTTTAATATCAATATAAAATATACTGTCACTCGAGTACTGTAGGAGAGCTCTTTCTACAAGAAATAAGATTGTGAGTTGAATTTAAGATTTTTCTCGGTGTTTTTTTAGACCATTCTTTTTTCAGTGATTTTGGGTTATTTTCTGTCGTTTTTCGTAAAAAAAATACCAATTGCTGCAAAAATGCCTTACCAATATTGTTTTTCAAAATCACAAACATCACTAGAGGAGGATAGAAGTCGAAATGTCGACATTTTGTACTCTCCTTCCCGAGTGTAACCCCATTAACCCTTAGGACAACTTGTAACCTGTAAATGGAACCCATCCAGATGTGACATAAACTCGAAACCCGAATCGAAAAGTATGCATTGAGCAGCACAGATGTTTCTCGTTCTGTTTTCCAAATGTTGTCCCCAAGTTTTCTTTGTGGGCTCTTTTTCCGAGCTCAGATCAAACGATTTCTCTTTCTTTCTCCCTCTTTCTCCCTCTTTCTCTCTCTCTCTCTCTCTCTCTCTCTCTCTCTCTCTCTCTCTTCTCTCTCTCTCTCTCTCTCTCTCTCTCTCTCTCTCTCTCTCTCTCTCTCTCAGTCTCTCTCTCTCTCAGTCTCTCTCTCTCTCTCTCCTTCTCTTTCTCTCTCTCTCTCAGTCTCTCTCTCTCTCTCCTCTCTCTCTCCCTTCTCCTCTCTCTCTTTCTCTTTCTCTCCCTCCCTCTCTCTTTCTCTCCCTCTCTCTTCCTCTCCTTCTCTCCCTCTCTCTTTCTCTTCCTCTCTCTTTCTCTTTCTCTCCCTCTCTCTTTCTCTCCCTCCGTCTCTCTTTCTCTCTCTCTCTTTCTCTCCTTCTTTCCCTCTCTCTCCCTCTCCCTCTCTCTCTCTCTCTCTCTCTCTCTCTCTCTCTCTCTCTCTCTCTCTCTCTCTCTCTCTCTCTCTCTCTCTCTCTCTCTCTCTCTCTTCCTCTGTATTCTAAGAACAGTTTTCAGATCCCACCACGATGACATCTGATTCCGACGCCTACAGTGACTACTTCATAGACTATTCTTCGTGTGAGTCCATTTTCCTCCCAGAAATGGTGTAACCTACCGCCGCCACGCGCCAAAGTTATTGTAACAGCTGCCACCCGGCTTGATGAACCTCTAAAGTAGCCGCCCTGTCAGCACGTGTAACGCGATTTGTCACAAAAAAGATGATTATCTCTTTGTTGGTGTAAAATGCAACTGTTCCTTGCTTTCGAATTGTGGTGGTCAAAAAGTATTTATTGATTATCAAACCGGTCAAAAGTATAGAGCAGATCAAAACTTCTCTGATAGGAATTACTGTAGCTCTGCTCGTTGCAGATACGTTCCTCACTTGTGCTATGTTGAAAACAGTAACAAGTAGGTCAAAATTAATGGATTACTGTAGTTTCATCTTACTGTACATTTTAAATCCAACCGTTAGGATGTGGAGGTATCATGGATTGTTACACTTGACACCAGTCAATCAAGCGAACGTGTGAGCCTATCAATCAACTCTTTGAGATTCTAGACCAAGGGATTTGAAGATTTTAGACCGCGGGATTTCGTCTTTTTAGACCACGGGATTTAGAGATTCTAGACCAGTAAAGTTTGAGATCCTACACCACGGAATTTGGCCAGCTGATTTAGAATTTCTAGACCACGAGATTTTAAGTTTCTACATCACGGGATTTGGAAGTTTATGAGCACAAGATTTTGAGATTCTAGACCAAAAGAGTTTGATATTCTAGATCACGAGAGTTTGGAATGATAGATCACGAGATTTCGAGGTTTTAGACATACAGTAACTTTTTCCACAGCTACAGTACCTGTGTCAACAACTACAGTAACTCTACAGTACCCCTTTTGCCTCATGGACCAAGCCCCTGTGAGTTTGGAGAAACCGAAAAATCACACGAACATACTGGTAAAGGGAGGGAGGGTAACGAACAAAGAAAGCTAGTGCGCCAAAAACTGACGCCCCTTTGAACTCGCCGACTTGAGAATGTTGACTTGGTTGGTGTAGGCTCACCTTTGCACTCGCTACGTTTATACCTGGGTTTTGTTGTTTCTCGAATTTTTGTGATTTCTCGATTTTACAGTAGTTTCTAGACTTTTTCGTAATTTCTCTACATTTTTGTAGTTTATCGGCTTTTTGGTACTCTCTCGACTTATTTTGTAGTTTCTCGACGTTTTTTTCGATTTTTTTGTAGTTTGTTGACTTTTTCGTGGTTTCTTGCTTTTTGTTGTAATTTCTCGACTTTTTCGTAGTTTCTCGACTTTTCCGTAAATTTCAAAAATTCATTTTTGTAGTTTCTCGTACACATCGGAGCCTAACCCAACCCAATAAACAAAGATCGGACGGCCTAAATACCCGAAAAATCTAGCCAACTGAGACCCAATTTTTCATCTTTGCAGTCGAATTTATAAACTGAGCGAGGGCCAAACAATTGGTTTCTTTTCTTCCTAAAGCATATAAATTTCTGAGTAGCGGCTTCACATAGTAGCACCCGAACCCCTAGGAATTTGGGATTCTAGAATTTGAAAGTTTAGACCACCTGTTTTTTTAGGACCACCAATAATTTGAGGTTCTAGTCCATCGGAGTTTGAACCTTTAGGCCACTTGGTTTTTGAAATATCAAAGTGAGACTCTGTAATTTTTCCAAGTTTAACAGTTTGAAATTCTAGGCCACCAAAATTTGAAAGTCTAGACCATTTTTTTGTCCTCCGGAAATTTGAGACTCTAGATCACGAAAAGTTTATAGGTCGCTGGAGTTGGAAAGTCTAGAATGTACGATACAGTGACCCTAAACCACAAAAGTCTTACGTTCTAGTCCGGAAGAATTATAAAGTCTAGAACCCGAAAATTGATATCCTAGGTCGTATAAATTCAGAGCTTTCATGGCATCTAGATGAAGCCATTAACTGATTCTTTTTACGTTTTATGGTTTGCTTGATATTGGGGTTTCTACGATTTATTTGTTTACTGAAAAATATAATTTTTTTGTTGTCAACTCATTAATTAAAATGAAATTCTGTGTTCAAAGTAAGTGAAATCTTTCCCTATTTTTAATAAAAACGATCAAAACATATTATAATCTGTCGAATTTTTTTCGCATTTTTGTGATATTCTGTAGTTTTTAAACGTTTTTTCGTAGTTTTTTGAAATTTCTAGTAGTTTTAAAGTTTGACTCCAACCATATCAACTTATAGATTGCGTTATTTTCGTTCGTCTTCAGCGTTTCTCTTCGATTATTTCTGATGATTATCGATCGTTTTTCGTGTTTTTCCTATGTCTTTTACCGCTTCTGAAAAAGTATTACAAGCACTACTGTAAAATCACCAAGAAGTCATGTTATGAGTGAGTTCTAAAACATCTTTGACCCCAAAGCTACGTACTACTCACATTTTGTACAGTAAAAGAAGAAGAAGAAGAAGAAGTTCATCTCACTTTTAGTTTCACTTTTTGTTGTTTCTACATTAGTGATGGTTGGTGCAGCTGTCGGAATGGTGTCTCATTTGAGTGACACCCTCCTCCCCGCTCCCACCCATGGTTTTGGTGGCCAACTCAGCCAGATGTTTCTTTTCACTTGCGTTTGAAGACCATGTTGCTTCCTATATAATTACGATTTGCTGTGGTGTGATATACCTTTTTCTGTAGTTTTTCGACTTTTTTGTAGTTTTTCGACTTTTTCGTGCAGTTTTTCGACTTTTTTGCAGTTTCTCGACTTTTTTTTTGTAATTTCTTCATTTTTTTTTGTAATTTCTCGACTTTTTTGTAATTTCTCGATTTTTTTTGTAATTTCCCGATTTTTTTTGTAATTTCTCGACTTTTTTGTAATTTCTCGACTTTTTTGTAATTTCTCGACTTTATTGTAGTTTCTCGACTTTTTTGTAGTTTCTCGACTTTTTTGTAGCTTCTCGACTTTTTTGTAATTTCTCGACTTTTTTGTAGTTTCTCGACTTTTTTTTAGTTTCGCGACTTTTTTGTAGTTTCTCGACTTTTTTGTAGTTTCTCGACTTTTTTGTAGCTTCTCGACTTTTTTGTAATTTCTCGACTTTTTTGTAGTTTCTCGACTTTTTTTTAGTTTCGCGACTTTTTTGTAGTTTTTCGACTTTTTTGCAGTTTCTCGACTTTTTTGTAATTTCTCGACTTTTTTGTAATTTCTCGACTTTATTGTAGTTTCTCGACTTTTTTGTAGTTTTTCGACTTTTTTGTAGTTTCTCGACTTTTTCGTAGTTTCGCGACTTTTTTGTAGCTTCTCGACTTTTTTGTAGCTTCTCGACTTTTTTGTAGTTTCTCGACTTTATTGTAGTTTCTCGACTTTTTTGTAGTTTTTCGACTTTTTTGTAGTTTCTCGACTTTTTCGTAGTTTCGCGACTTTTTTGTAATTTCTCGACTTTTTTGTAGCTTCTCGACTTTTTTGTAGTTTCTCGATTTTTTGTACTTTTCCGTAAGAAAAGACATCTAGACTGAACCCATTGATAAATTATAAATTAGTCCTTTTGAAGTCAACTCGGGTCCACTTCAATGAGTGCCTCTACGATGAGTTTCAGTGAACTTACTACACTCTGTTACTAAAAAACAAGAACACCTATATTTTCTCATATTTCTCAGCTCATACTCGTGTTAGAACTATGCCACTCCACGTACGTTTTTAACAAGCAGTGTTATCTGCCGAGGTTATCTGCCGAGTACCAGCTGAATCGAACGATTGATTCAGAAGTTATAACCGAAAATGTCAAAAACAGGGTGTTACAAAAAAACAAGAACACTCAAATTACTGTAAGAAAAGAAAGTGCACGATTGTCCAAACTTCATTTTTATTTTTATTTCTATCATTCAATCACTAATCAGTTATTTTCAATGTAATGTGTGGTATAAAACATCTCTCTGGTGCATTGAAAGATAAAATCATGTATTTTCGGAAAAGCTGGCTTGTCCACATGGAAAATCGCAAGAAAAAATGGCAGAACAGCTCTTTGTGTACTTGAACATTTTTAAAATCTCATTTATTATTTCAGCTTGAGCGTTGAGAAAAATTGAATATTCTGAGTAATCGTTGAAGTCGTCTTATTATCGATAATGCGTCTGACATCACGATTGGAGTGCGCGAATTTGCTGTCAAATAGCCTCAATCAATCTCTCCAATTACAGCTTGGCTCGGAACGAAGAGGTACAGATAAATTTAGTGTCAGCAAATCATAAAAGCACCCCATCTACCACGAAAACATAAAATCGCTTGACTGGAGTTCGCGACAAGAAAAATGAAAAAAAGGTCGTGACTTTTCGGGTGAACTGTTCGATTCCAAACACGAAGTCAGCTCTTAGGGGATAGTTTTAAACAAGAAAAGATAATTTTAGATGAACCAGACGGTTTTAAAAGCTGTCGGAAAAATTTACGGTAGGATTCCATCGTTTTTTCCACTCGTAATGAAAGTGCAGATGAACCTCTGACTTGCAAAGTTTTTTACGAACGGAAAATTTAATACTCAGTTTGTTCTGAGCACTGAGAATAGCTAAAAACACTTCTACATGCTCGATTAAAAACAGATTGGTGAAGCTGTAGTTGGAGAGATTGATTGAGGCTATTTGACAGCAAATTCGCGCACTCCAATCGTGCTGTCAGACGCTTTATCAATAATAAGACGGCTTCAACGATCACTCAGAATATTCAATTTTTGCTCAACGCTCAAGCTGAAATATTAAAAGACATTCTGAATATGTTCAAGTACACAAAGAGCTGTTCTGCCATTTTTTCTTGCGATTTTCCATGTGGAAAAGCCAGCTTTTCCGAAAAGACATGATTTTATCTTTTAATGCACCAGAGAGATGTTTTATAACACACATTACATCGAAAAATAACTGATTAGTGATTGAATGATAGAAATAAAAATAAAAATGAAGTTTGGACAATCGTGCACTTTCTTTTCTTACAGTAATTTGAGTGTTCTTGTTTTTTTTGTAACACCCTGTTTTTGACATTTTCGGTTATAACTTCTGAATCAATCGTTCGATTCAGCTGATACTCGGCAGATAACATTGTTACTGCTTGTTAAAAACGTACGTGGAGTGGCATAGTTCTAACACGAGTATGAGCTGAGAAATATGAGAAAATATAGGTGTTCTTGTTTTTTAGTAACAGAGTGTATGTTCAGTGGACATTCCCACGGATTTCATTGTCGTTTTTTCGAAACTTCCTTGTACTTTGTTGGAATTCTTGTATTTTTTCTGATTTCTCTTTAAATTTTGAACTTTTTTGCAGTTTCTTTTCGATTTTTCCGCTTTTTTTTCATAATTTTTGTAGTTTGCATTCTTCGCCACGTAGATTTACGGTGTTTCTCCATTTCTCGACTTTTTTGAAGTTTCTCGACTTTTTTGTAGTTTTTCGACTTTTTTGTAGTTTCGCGACTTTTTTGTAATTTCTCGACTTTTTTGTAGCTTCTCGACTTTTTTGTAGTTTCTCGACTTTTTTGTAGCTTCTCGACTTTTTCGTAGTTTTCGGCCCTTTATCCATACCTTACCTTTCAACCTCCATGTCTCAAATTAGCATTTTGCGGGGTGCGGGACTGTCACCCATACAGTCTTCTGACCGTTTTCAACCCGCTTTCAACCTTGACTTTTATGTGCTTCTACGATGTCCTTGTCTTCTCAAAACAACGATGTGGACGAAGAGAAAATGAGTAAGAAAGACCGTATAATTACCGATTTGATTGCAATAACAGAAGGTGCTTTCTCCTCGGAATACGAGTTTTATACACATTCACCTTTTTTCGGTTTTTGATAGGTTTTTCGAACGCTTTCATGAATTCTGATGAGTTTTCACGATAAACTCAAAAGTTCTGGAACTCTCCATAGAAATCAAAAACTTTTTTCTTTTCATAAACTCATTTCTTTAAAACTGTCATGATTCATCACTTCCAGTTTTTTTAAAATCTTTCACTGTGAGCTACAGTAATTTTGGTGAATTTAATTTTTAAAACTTCTATCAAAATCATGTATCGCACATAGCTTTCTCTACCTGTAAAAAAAACTGGCCTCCGTAAATCGGTTAATTAGTACTGTAGCAGTTTCGCCTTGAAACACAGGAACGATTAAGTGATGCGCCTTTAATTTCAATGAACTGTAAGTAAGAATAATAATTTAAATCCACAAAGATCTAACTGTTCGTTATGAGAGTTACCGTACTCATTCTGCAAAATTGAGATTAGAGCGCGTTTGAAAACGGCCATGCTTCTAGCGATATATGTGTATCGTTAGACAATTTTTATAGGTGAAGTGCAGAATTTTTGCGAAAATTTTTCTGCATTTTTCTAGTTTCACCTCTCTTCGCGCTCCCACAACATGTTCTAGCACTGAAAATACCAACTTTTGTAATTTCAAGTTTTCCATCAGTGTTTACGTCCGACACTCAACCTAACTGACGCCAAAACTTTTGAAAAGGACCTCTAACAACACTTTTTTGATAATTGCTGTGCCATGAATAACGTTACATCCATTGTTTTTCCCTCCCCACTATTTATCAAACAAAACATTATTACATAGGTCCCTTCCTGGCCTGACTTTTGCAGGAATATATGGTCTAGGTTTCCTATTTTAATTAAGAAAAATCTAGAGCAAAAGCATAATTCGAGTTTAATACTGGTCCTCCTACTAAAATTTCGAGAAAACTCTCGTGAATTGTCCAGAAAACATGGTTTAGGAATGAGAAGATCGTCTCTGGTCTATCTTTCACAGAAATGTATGGTCTAAGAAAACAAAGATTCCTTCCTGGTCTAATTTTAATAGATAATAATTCAGAAGAATCATAAAAATCAAAAGAATCTAGTATATTCCATGAAAAACCACCCAATCAACCCCGGTCTAATTTTTCGAAATTTGTGGTCTAGGAATACTATTATCTCTTCCTGGTCTAACATAACCAAAAATGAATTTAGAAAAAGCAGAAAACTAACCGTTTTCCATTGAAAAGTACCCTAATTGAGTAAAACACCTAACTAATAAGCTCGACTCATCTAACAACCAACCCTGGTATAATTTTTCGAAATACATGTATGGTCTAGAAATACCATTATCTCTTTTTGGTCTAATTTGTCAAAAAATGAATCTAGAAAGAGCAGAAAACTAACCGTTTTCCATTAAAAAGTACCCTAATTAAGTAAAACACCTAACTGGTAAGCTCGACTCATCTAACAACCAACCCGCCATCTCTGCTGCGGCACGCGACACCCTGCTGAGCAGCAGCTTCCGGAAGTTGGCCCCACCTTTGGCGGCGTTCATTGGTGTACACCAATTAGCCACCGCACCAAAAATGGCTGCTAATTGCCAGAGCTCTGCTGGAAGGAAGAATGTTCCTTCAAAAATGCACATTTTGAGCGAATGCCCTTTCTTTTCTTTCTTTTTCGAGTTCAGAAACACTTGAAAGAGGTGTTCACCTCTACTTTTTTCTAGTTTGAATTTAAATTTTTGAAGAATCCGCTTAATTATTCAACTGAAAAGAGAGAGAGAGAGAGAGAGAGAGACGAAGAGAGAGAAAGAGAGAGAGAGAAAGAGAGAGAGAGGGAGAGAGAGAGAGAGAAAGAGAGAGAGAGAAAGAGAGAGAGAGAGAGAGAGAGAGAGAGAGAGAGAGAGAGAGAGAGAGAGAGAGAGAAAGAGAGAGAGAGACTGTGAGAGAGAGAGAGAGAGAGAGAGAGAGAGAGAGAGAGAGAAGAGAGAGAGAGAGAGAGAGAGAGAGAGAGAGAGAGAGAGAGAGAGAGAGAGAAGAGAGAGAGAGAGAGAGAGAGAGTGAGAGAGAGAGAGAGAGAGAGAGAGAGAGAGAAATTCATAATCTATCCTTTTTCAAAGTCTACCAGCTGTGATTTCCTGCACGTGTCTATTACGCAATGACGTGATCTTCATGTTCTTGCTCCGAATTTCTGTCCATATTTTTCTGGGACAGCCTCCTCGCTACGCTCATAAAACAAACTTTATCTGAGTCAGGTGTCCAAAAGTCAATGACCACTTGTAAATCATTTGATGGGCTTACAACCATGATTTACAACACGTTGAGTTGGAGATAGATACAAGGTAAGAATAACGTTGACACCTTGAGGACCCTATGTTAGTGTCTTAGAGTAGCTACGCTCATTGGAATATCTCATTTTTAAGCTTTTTTCAAGATTTTGGGGTAAATATCTACCAGTTTGGAATAGTTCTAACATCTTAGAAACCTTTTTAGTGTATTTTAAAGGACAATAACAAAATTTTCGTAGCTACTCTCATTAAACTCCTTGGTTATAAGGTTACATAAATCATTTTTAATAGTTTTAACACATTTTTCCACAAAAATTTCTTTCACTTTTTGACCTTTACCATCAGACTATTTGTTCTCTGACAATATCACCCAAAAGTATCCACCATCTTGGCGTGACACCCTTCCATTTGGTGTCATTCCACCATCACCAAACCGTCATCAGGAAAAAACAAATAATCTTGTGTTTACAAAAAAGTGAATGTCAGTAGCTTAATGGTGTCATATCTAACCACCATATCTTAAGTACACACCCATCACTTGGCGCAATAAACAATCCAAGGGTGTAGCGACCAAGCCCCGCCCCTTTTGTCCCGCCTCTCGATTGAAGACCCTCGAACGGCAAAAGGCATACCCTTACTGACTGACCGACCCTACTTTGATTTTTGGCCCATGTTATGAATAT
Source organism: Caenorhabditis parvicauda (assembly GCA_963978915.1). Lineage (NCBI taxonomy): Eukaryota > Metazoa > Nematoda > Chromadorea > Rhabditida > Rhabditidae > Caenorhabditis > Caenorhabditis parvicauda. The sequence continues at coordinate 4,341,086 of OZ022253.1, forward strand.
TCTTATATTTTTAGCTGCTATTCCAGCTGTTTTTTCGTTTTTGAACGGTGAGTTTTTTGATTGCGTCCTTGGCCTAAAAAGTCTAGAAATTTTAGTCCATCAAGATCTGAGGCGCTTAGGTAAGGCCTTAGGGTCACTAGGCCTAGAGATTCCTAAATACCCCGAAGTCCCTAGTAGAAACGTCTCAAAAAATGACCTAGTGACCTTAAGACCTAAGTTTCTCAGGCTAGGTTGAATGAAACTATCCCAAAGTTTGAATAAGATTTCGCTCATGTTCTCCAGGAAAATTCTTAGGCTTGTTAGAGCCCAGTTAACCTGTAGTTTATACTCTCATAGCGCTCCCTAACTAAGACCTCAGCGTCCAAACGTAGCTGCGCTCCTCAGAACCCCTCGAAAAGCCACATAAAGTATCTTCTCCAAAGTTAAGTGAAAACTAAGACCTAAAGGTCACTACCAGTTAACTTTCGGTTCCACACTTGCTACATATTTACTTTCACTTAATTAAAACGCTAATTCTGTGTCTGTGAAGTAATAACCTCACTGTAGAAGTATTTTTCACAGGAAGCTTTGAGCGAAGCGAGTGTTCATCGCATTTCGTTTCGCTCGTTGCAAAATTTCTTTTGTCCAGTTGAAACGAAACATAAGACCCAATTACTACCAGTTTACCTTTGGTTCCACACTAACAACATATTAACTTTCACTAAATTAAAAGAGCTAATTTGGTAATGTCTAAAAAGTAGAGTGAACAAAGTCAATATTGAGTCACAACGCTGCTACCATGTAAGCGGTGGTCTCATAGATTACGACCCCTCTCTTTATGTACAGAATTTATATCAGTTGTAACTCGATCTGGTTTACTTTGATCTTGCCGAGGTTTTTTTTGAGATATGATCTAGATTGTCTAATTTTAGATTCTTTCGTTATTTAAATTTAAAAGGTCTAGATTACCTGTTATTATATTTTTTGTATTATTTGGAATCTCACTTATTTCTCAAATTAGCATGTCATACTCAGAACCTTATTCATATTTCACTTCAAAATTATTTGGTTTGTGACTTTTGAAAAATTTAGAATGAAAATGAAATCGGAACTCTAGATTTTTTGATTCTAGATTACCTGGTAGTTACAAATTTTTCTACCGCCTTCGATTTCAAGTTAAAATCCTCAAGATTCTAGAAAGTTTTTCTAAATGTTATAATTCTAGCTTTTTCAATGTACTTAAACTTGAATTTAAGACCCTAAAGACCTTTAAAGGCTTCCAAATGTTATAATTTCAGTTTTGCAACCTTTTCAGTGACCTAAACCTCATTTTTATGACTTTAAAAACTCGTAACAGTAATAATTCTCATTTTAGAACCTTAAAGACTTTAAAAAAGCTCCTAGACGTTTTAATTTCAGTTTAAGAGGTTTTCAGTATCCTAAAACTTACTTTCAAGACCCAAATTATAAAATCAATCGATATTTTCAGTGATGGACGAAATCATCATAACAGATCATCCGAAATCAGGCTATGTGATAAGAAACCGCCCGTACCGCCTGTCTTGTAAAGCAAACTACGCTCAAAAAATTCGCTTCAAATGTGGATCGAAATGGGTGAGTATTCAATTGAGTTATCCTCGTCGATCCGAGGAAATCAAATTTGAAAAACTAGGAAAACTAATAGCATCGACTGGAGTCTGGGTTCCGAATGGGAGGTTTTTGAGCGAAGCGAAAGAGAAGGGTTAGGATTGTTTTTATTTTTTAAAAACGCCAGACTGGATAAAAGCCTGGATCAAATTAGAAAAGATAGGAAACTCCTGGAATTCGAAAAGTTAGAACTTTCCGGATAACCCTAGGCAACAAAATTCGAAAAGTTAGAACTTTCCGGATAATCCTAGGAATTTCAATTGAAAAAGTTAGAACTTTCCGGATAACCCTAGGAAATCAAATTCGAAAAAGTTAGAACTTTCCGGATAACCCTAGGAAATAAAATTCGAAAAGTTAGAACTTTCCGGATGATCCTAGGAAATCAAACTCGAAAAGTTAGAACTTTCCGGATAATCCTAGGAAATCAAATTCGAAAAGCTAGAACTTTTCGGATAACCCTAGGAAATAAAATTCGAAAAGTTAGAACTTTCCGGATGATCCTAGGAAATCATATTTGAAAAGTTAGAACTTTCCGGATGGTCCTAGGAATTCCAATTCAAAAAGTTAGAACATTCCGGATAATCCTAGGAAATCATATTAGAGAAGCTAGGAAAAGTCCTTTCCTTGTTTATTGACATATCTAGTCGGAAATTATTCGCCGAACCATATGTCATGAATTTTATATTGCTCACAGTAGTATCAAATTCTCGCATAAGTAATTAGATAAGACCTAATTTTATGACTTGTTTCCCATCACTCTCCTGCCCTTTTGATAACACTTATCGAGAATTTTGGAGATAAGTGTGAAACCTGAATTTGGCGGGTTTTTACATGTTGAATTGTTTGAAAAATGTTATTTTTACAGAAAAAATCTAATTTTTAGTGTTTCAAAAATATTTCTCGATCATAACCTAGAAAATGTGACTAACCCTAGTCAGTGTGCAAAGTTGGGACTCAAAGCGTCGGTCAAGATCAAAAAGTGTCTCTCGGCAGTCACAAGATCATTCATTTTTACGGCCAATAATCCTTTTCGAACAAATCTTGAACGAGTGCGAGTTTTACACATTGAAAGAGAAGTTGAACCTCTTATCTCTCTCCCTCTCTCTCTCCCCCCTCTCTCTCTCTCTCTCTCTCTCTCTCTCTCTCTCTCTCTATCTCTCTCTCTCTCTATCTCTCTCTCTCTCTCCCTCTCTCTCTCTCTCTCTTCTACATACAAAAGCGCGCGAAAACCAAAAATCCGAAGAAACTAGGTAAATTTACTCATTCTTTCCAGATCGACGAATCAAGGTATGAAACAATCAACGGAAAAGACTCCCAAACACTGATCCCATACGTGGAAAGCTTTGTCGAAGTGAATAAGAACGATTTGGAGACGTCGGCTCACGCGGAAGACTTTTCATGCCAATGCTATGCTTCGGCACAAGGAGACGTCGAAGTTGTAGCCTCACAATCGGCGTTGATCACCACTGCATGTGAGTTTTTTGAGAAATTTGTAGTCAGAATGATCACATGTGAGCTAATTTTCATTATCTGTATTGTACATAGCTTCCTCCACCTGTAAAAAAGTCTGACCTCCGTAAATCGGTTACTTAGTACCGTAGCAGCGTCGTCTCGAATTACAAGAACGATTTAAGTAATGCGCCTTTAATTTCAATGGACTCAAAGTAACAAAAATAAGTTAAATCCACAAAGATTTAACTGTTCGTTGTGAGAGTCCCGACCCTACCGTACTCATTTTACAAAAATGCGACTGGCGCGCGTTTGAAATCGGTCAGACTTTTTGCTAGATATGTGTATTGGGAATATATTGTTTCAGACATGATTTTTTGAGTAAGAACAATTTTTTTGAAAATTCAATTTGAAAAAGGTTACGTACGGTTTAAAAGCGACCAGTGAGTAGTCTTAGTTTTTTTCAATCAAGACGTTCATTTCGATCTTAACCAGTATTGTTCCGAGTTGTGTTCTTGATGCTCTATTCAATGATAACCCTGTTGAATTTATTTGCCAACTTAACCTAAGCCTGTCTGACGTGGTCAAAACAAGTTGGGACCCTACGCAAAGTTGCGCAATTGATACTACTATCGGTTGATATAATCTCGACAAATTTGCATAACATTGGTGGTCAAGGGTGTTCCCTGCACCCCATGGGACGTCAGATCGTGGTGTCAGATTTGGCTTTGATTCCGCCACATGACAAATGTTTGAGTGCCGAAGTTTGAGCCGGCCAGCTTTTGGTGAAACAACATGAATTTGCTTTTTTTTTCCTGTATTTTCATCGAGCAACAGGCATCTGGCACGGTTCTAAAGAAACATAACTCTAATCTCTAATTTTTCCCGAAGATAAGATCCTAATTTAGGGTTAAAACAGGAGTGATCCTATTCTAGTGGAACGATTCAGTGACAGCTGCACATAGCTTCCTCTACCTGTAAAAAAAATCTAACCTCCGTGAATCGGTTACTTAGTACCGTAGCAGTTTCGCCTTGAAATACAAGAACGATTAAAGTAATCAATTTCAATGAACTGAAAGTAAGAATAATAATTTAAATCCACAAAGATCTAACTGTTCGTTGTGAGAGTCCCGACCCTACCGTACTCACTTTACAAAAATGCGACTGGCGCGCGTTTGAAATCGGTCAGACTTTTTGCTAGATATGTGCAGCTGTTGAGTTGGGAAAATTATTATTTTTTTTCAATTTTCAACATCTTTTCTCTAGCAAAAGGTCCCAATTTAAGCCTGGCCCGGTTCTAGTGAAACGCCTTAAAATTACCCCTTGTTGAACATGTGTCCCAAATCTTAATGTTGCCATTCTTTTGAATCGTATAACAATTAAGAGATGACACATGTCAAAACACGAGAGCAAGTGTTTGACGGACCTTATCGAATTATGCATGGGCTTGCGTCATCTGGACCAGCTTAACTTAAGTTCTTAAGACTAAGATTGATTTCAAATTTTTGACCTATCCACTTTTCTTGCTTTTTACAGTACCTCAGTGAGTCAGGGCGTCTGAATTTGATTCATATGACCGCTGGAACTCCCAAAATTATAGCAAAATTCTTTAAAAAATTGAATCTTTTTTCTACTTTTTGAAGTGACTTTTTGACCCACTTGTCGGACGAAAACTTTTTGAGAGGGAAATATTGTTCTTTTATCTAGTTGTAGGTCAAAATGTTTTTTTCCTACAGTAACTTTTCCCACACCCTTATTATGACTCACCGTGAAGATAAACAAAGTGTAATCTCATATCTTTACAACCAAAAGGTAGGTCCCATATCTCAGATTGATAGTGAACGTCGTGCGCGCGCACGGCTGCCCTTAAGATTTATTGGTGGAACACGACTGATTTATCCACCCATGGTTCACCCAAAATCTATTGGTGACCCTCCTGTTCAAACACACACCATGGTGGGATCCTGGTTTCACTTTCGAGAGTCAAACAATATTGCGAAGGGGTTATAATTGAACACACATGTCACCAAGATTGTAGGATGATTGTTGTAGTTCCGGATAATTATGGTGACCTCAGACACCATATCAGATCGAGCTGTGTCATGATGTGTCAGGGAAACCGTGCCAGGGGGATTTTTGAGATGTTTCCTGTTGAGATTTGAAAAAAACAGGTGCCACAGGGAACTCTCAATTTTTGAGTCAAAACCCGTAAAGATTGATTATGAGTTTGATGTATCGTAGCTACGCTCATGAAAACTTTTCGTTTCACTGAAACCTGGCCACCCACTTTTGTAGTACAAAATCATGGTAAAATTACCCTCCTGGCACACTTATAAACACGGTGTTGAATTACGCGTTTACTCAGGTGAGCGAGCATACATAAACAAATATTATGTGTGTGAGAGAGAGTCGAGGACCACATTGACACTTCATGCAAATATAGTACCGTGTAACCATTTGGTAGATCAAAAGTTTTGCCGACATCAGCGGAATTCCGGGGTCAAATTGGCAAGGATTACGGTAGAGAGATTGAGGTGAAGCGATACTTGTGGCAAGGAGACACCGGCTTCTATGGAATGAGCGTATTTTCTAATTAGTAACTTTTTATAGTGTTTTACACATCATTTTTGATCTTAAGGGTGAACCATAGGTTTTCTATTGTTTGATCGTAGCTACGTTACTGCTAACGCTATGAATAGGGCTACGATATCTTTCCAAGGTTTGAACGTAGCTACAGCACCGAACTTTGATTTGAGCGTAGCTAGGAGTTCTATTCACGGCTTGAACATAGCTATAGCACCGAACTTTGATTTGAGCGTAGCTAGGAGTTCTATTCACGGCTTGAACATAGCTATAGCACCGAATTTTGATTTGAACGTAGCTAGGAGTTCTATTCACGGCTTGAACATAGCTATAGCACCGAATTTTCGTCTGAGCGTAGCTACGACATATAAATGCATGATTTGAGCGTAACTACAGCACCGAATTTTGATTTGAGCGTAGCTACGAGATCTATTCACGGTTTGAACGTAGCTACAGCACCGAATTTTTATCTGAGCGTAGCTACGACATATCAATGCATGATTTGAACGTAGCTACCGCACCAAATTTTTATTTGAGCGTAGCTACGACATACTAATGCATGATTTGAACGTAGCTGCATCACCAAATTTTTATTTGAGCGTAGCTACGAGATCTATTCACGGCTTGAACGTAGCTATAGCACCGAATTTTGTCTGAGCGTAGCTACGACATATAAATGCATAATTTGAACGTAACTACAGCACCGAACTAGCTACGTTATATAACGCAGTAAAAAGCGCTACATCCTTTAAACTGTTGTCTCCATTCCGCCAGCCGCATTCGTATGAATAATCGGAAGAGCGGCGCGCACCAGATCAAAGATGGAGTCATTTTCAACACAGTGTTGCGGTGATGTAACAGTGACACGCGTGTCGGTGCATATCTTAAGCACCCGACGGATCCGCTCGTTGCATAATTCATTGGCGACTTTTGTGTATGTCGTGGGAGAGTCTCATGGTATCGGACAATACCCACTATTGTCGTGCATTGATTCGTTTAAGAAGGTTCCCACGGCTAGGTTGAGCCATCCTCGCTGTTTCAGTAAAACATGACCAGCAGGATTTCATTTTTTAGAACTAGAACGGTCACCACGAGGTTAGACAACACTAAAATCGCAGCTAAAATTTTGAACTCGGTTGACAACTTGCCAATAAAATTCCCAAAAACGACATAGAAATATCGTAGTCGAAGCAGGCTCACGCAACGCGTTCGCAGCGCGGTTTACCCAAATTTAACCTCAACGATGGCTCCAAATCATGCGGCAAACTGGGTTTTTGCCATTGCACAATTAGTGTTGCACAATTGTAGTAGTGTTACTGGCGATCCAACCCTAACGAGCATTCAAGTACTTGAATGCGCAAGTCAAATGACTTTGGAGCCGACGAACCGGGTGGGGGGCTCATCAGAATAAGAGAGTGTGGCGAAATCGTACATTTATCAAAATTCCATAAGATTCAGTGGCCAGGTTTTAGTGAAACGTCGGTTTGGTGTGAGCGTAGCTACGTTTCCCATGTTCCAAAGTTCCATTTGATTTGATGGCCAGGTTTTAGTGAAACAGCGGTTTTTGTAGATTTAGCGTAGCTGCGTGTCCACTTATTAAAATTTCATACGATTTACTGGCCAGGTTTTAGTGAAACAGCGGTTTTTGTAGATTTAGCGTAGCTGCGTGTCCACTTCTTAAAATTTCATACGATTCACTGGCCAGGTTTTAGTGAAACAGCGGTTTTTGTAGATTTAGCGTAGCTGCGTGTCCACTTCTTAAAATTTCATACGATTTACTGGCCAGGTTTTAGTGAAACAGCGGTTTTAATGACTTGAGCGTAGCCACGTGTTACCTACCCATGGATTTCTGAGTATTTCACATGGAAAATCCAAAAAAATTATTGGTTTTTCAAAGTTCTATAGGATTTTCTAGCCATTTCAAACTTTTCATCATTTTGTCACCAAGGTTGCGTTTTTTGTAGAAAACAAAGCGGGTTTTAACTCGAATTTCAACAAAAATTTCAAACTTTTCATCTTTTCGTCATCAAATGATCAAGTTTTCAGACATACGAAAACATTTCATCAAAACTCCAACGTCTTCGAAGGTCGCCGAAGGATCGACGATCCAACTGAGTTGCCAGGCACCGGAGAGTGACCCCAAAGCACAGGTTGGTAGGCTATAATCCGATAAGTCGAATTGGGTCGTTAAGGCCTAAGTAATGAGCCAATAAGAAAGAAATGAACAGAAGAAACAGATGGGTTAGGATGATTACTAGTTAGATATTTGGGTTTTTCGCGCGAAATTTGAATTTCAAAATTTTATTTTTGAATTTTGATTTTTCGCGCCAAAACTTGATTTTTTTAACTTCAATCTTTAAACTTTTGATTTTAATTTATAAAATTCAATATTTGGGTTTTCATTTTTTTTGCGCCTGAAATGATGAAATTAATATTTTAAACTTCATTTTTTTCCTATTAAAAACAGTTTTTCTTCTCAAGTTTCGCGCCAAAAGTTTCAATGAAAATTATTACAACTTCAATGTTTGAGGACAATTTTTTTTTAAATTTTCAAATCTTGAAAGTTCGTGCCGAATCCAAATTTTCCAGCTATCTTGGTACAAAGACAACGAAGTCGTCACGGCGGATTCCAATGTCATTCTGGCATCTGACGGATCGCTAATTCTTTCTTCCGCGCGGCTTTCCGACTCCGGAAACTACTCCTGCGAGGCATCCAACGCGGCAAACTCTAGAAGGACCGACCCAGCACAACTTCTTGTCTATGGTAAGTTCTGCACTCCGTCCGATCTGCCTAGTCAAGCCACGTGGGCTAGAGTCAGTACCTGGATCGGAATGTCTCCATAACAACGTTGAACTCGGTTGTTCTCGCGTATTGAATATTAAAAAGGAATAATTTGCATAATACTTGTGTTCGGGCGCGCTATACAACCTGTAGAGGGGTGGTAGAAGGGTTTGAGCGAAGCTACGTTGAAAAAAACCTTGGGAGACCAGTTACAAAAAGGGGGGTACTGTATCTTCAGAACGGAGGGTCAAAAAAGACTCGTACTGAATTCAAAAATCACTTCAAAATAGACTATTTTTTCGTTATTTCTCAGATCTTTTCGAGTATTTTTCCACCATTTTTTCACGTGTTTCAACTTTTCCCAAAAAGGAGGGTCAAAAAAGTCTCGAACTGAATTCAAAAATAACTTCAAAATAGGCTATTTTTTCGCTATTTCTCAGATCTTTTCGAGTATTTTCCCCCTTTTTTCTCGTTTTTCAACTTTTACCGCAACTTCCCCCTCAAGAATCATAGTACCTCTTTAGTTCAAGCGGAACTCCTTCGGAAATTAAGGACGTTGGTTTAATCACGCCAAGGGTCATTACATTCAGCATAAGAAACTGCCCCGAAAGATCAGTTTTGAATGGTCGGAATAGTCATAAAGACGATCGGATGACCGTACCGACATTAAAAGACGTCTGGCGGACGAGAAAAAGGGACCGCGACATCGTAAACCCTGTCCACGCGTTACATAACATCGCTACTGTAAAAATGTCACGAGCAAGAGATATAAGGACTTTCGGGCGTTACCCAAAGTTTTTTGAGTAATGAGGAGGGACTCTCAGAGTAATTGCCAAACGGTTTTGCTTCTTTCAAAGTCCGATTTAAATTTTCTCTGAGGAGAAAATGATTATTTTTCTACTCAGTCCCAACCTAAGAGTTTTTGGACCAGCTTGTCAAATTTCCCCTGAAGTTTTGAAATTTCGATTTTCAGTTTTTTTGAGAACCGACTAAACTTTTCCCTATAGTAAAAATGATTAGGCTTTTCCGCACAAGCTCAACCTAAGAGTTTGTAGACCAGTTTAGCTTGTCAAATTTCCCCTGAAGTTTTGAATTTTTCGATTTTCAGTTTTTTCCTGCTTTTTTCAAGAACCGACTAAACTTTTCTCTATAGTAAAAATGATTAGGCTTGTTTCCGAACAAGCTAAGAGTTTGTAGACCAGTTAAGCTTGTCAGATGTCGACTAAAGTTTCAAAAATTCTAACTTTTATAGTTTTTACCATAAGTTTTGGACAACAATCTGTTCATCTTTTGTTATTGCCAGCCGTAAGTTCTCACGAGTCTTTGACTTAATCGCATTATTAAGGTCAAGATAAGGGTTGGTAGTGACTTTTAGGGGTTACTTAATGGATTGAGGACAAGAGAAGTACTTTTTAACTGGAAAACGACTTTTATGCTTGGGTCTACAGAATTGCGCAAGAACTCGCAAGGGGCCACTTCAGTTGATAAAATCTAGACCGCGTTATTTAATTCCAATGTGGCCAGTTCAAGTACCCTCCTTTACTACGCCATCCTGCGTGATTTGGGGGGACGACCAATTTGCATCGGATGAGTTATGGGCTGCATGGAGCTAATTGAAAAAAACGAGTTTAATTAATGACGCCTGGTTAAGCCTGAACGAATTTTGAGGAAAGGCAAAAAAGTAGGGTCTGGTGAAGATCGAACTTGGGTCTTCGTTTTGAGAGGAGGAAATAAACTTTGTTTCGAGGAAGACCGAACTTGGGTCTTTCTTTTGAAAAAAAAAATTGGTTTTGATGAAGATCGAACTTGAGTGTTCGTTTTGAGAAAAAGCAAAAAAGTAGGTTCTGGTGAAGATCGAACTTGGCTCTTCGTTTTGAGAAAAGGCAAAAAAATAGGTTTTGAGGAAGACCGAACTTGGGTCTTCACTCTTGGAAAAGGCAAAAATAAGGATTCCGAAAAAGACCTAACTTGGGTCTTTCTTTTGAAGAAAAATTGGTTTTGATGAAAATCGAACTTGAGTGTTCGTTTTGAGAAAAGGCAAAAAATCTGAATCCGGCTGTGAGCGAACCCGAATGTCTAATGTCCCAATCTAAATCACCACCGACTGCGCCAAGGTCAAAATTAGAAGTTTCAGTGAACGGCGGGTGGTCCGAATGGTCTGCATGGAGTGGCACCTGCAACGTCGACTGCTCGCTTCTAAGACATCATGTGTCAAGAACATCCGACCCCAGAAGTGTACTTCCTCACCAACGACGGACAAGGACCTGCAACAACCCTGCACCTCTGAACGGTGGAATGGACTGCGAGGGAGATGATGAGGTCAATCTGATAGAAAAAAACCATTCTGATTCCGAAAAGCTTTGTCACACTTCTGAATAATTCCTGAGAGGACAGTTTCAACTTCCGCAACTCAAAATAAGTTTCAAAAAGAGTGTCCTGGAGTCATTTTTCACCGCCTCGCTTCGGGAAAATGATGATTTTCTGACAAAGCAGTAGGAATAGTGAATCAAAATGCTAAAATTGAAATTCAGATGACCCAGAATTGCAAAGTGCCGTGTAAGCTGGATGGAGGATGGTCCACATGGTCCGAGTGGTCTGCTTGCTCTTCAACTTGCCATAGATTCCGCACCAGGGCTTGCACAGTTCCACCACCGATGAATGGCGGAAGCAAGTGCTTTGGTGAAGAGCTCAGCACTGAGCAGTGTCCTGTTGGGTAGGTTTTTTTCGAATCTTAAAGTCTTCTTTTTTTCTGAAGAACTGCAAAGTTGGGTTGAGAAGAGAGAAATCCGACAAAAGAGAGCTGTTTTGTACATATTTTTACTGAAAAAGTGAAGTTTTGTGGTCTCAGATCTCTTTTTTCTGAAGAGAAAACGTCTTGTTTTCGGTTTCAGTTTTTCTAGAGCTCTCTTCAACATAAAAAGATCTATTTAAGATGAAGAAAAAATATTTTTTATCCTATTTTTCAATTTCAGGCTTTGTGAGCAGTCATCGTCCCAAGTGTTGGTCTCTGATACTGCAATTTATGGAACGGCTGCTGCGTTTTTCGTTCTCTTCGCTTTTGTAATAGCACTTTTCGCCATTTTCTTCTGTAAGAAAAAGACCAAAAAAGGGGTGAAAAGTGTGGAACATGGAACAGGAATCTACTACTCGGAGCCGCCTGGAGGTTGGTTCTTGGGGTAATGCACAGAAGGCGCAGGATTTGACGACACATTTGGAGTGTGAATGCACCAGAGGCGCTATAGTTGACGACATTTATGGTTTGAAACTTGGAAAACACAGAGGGCGCAGGTTTTGAAGACAACTTACACAGTGTTCCTCTAAATGAACCCTAACATCGAGGCTACACCAAAAACATCTAATTTCACGACAGTTCGAAAAGAGTTCTTTCTTTGCGTCTTTAATGCATACAAAAATGGCTTTTAGTGTTAATGTACTAAAAGCATCATATTTGACGACATTTTTTCACAGTTAACACCGAAAACATTCTCTTTGACGAAATTTCTCTTGTTCAATTCAAATTTTGTAGTGAATGAACCACAAACATCATACTTGACGATTTTTTTCACAACGAACACCTTACATACTACATTTGACGACACTTCAGATGTTCTATTTAAATTTAGTAGTGAATGCACCAAAAACATCAGTTTGGACGAGACTCCGCACTGTCTATTCAAGTTCTGTAGTGAATGCTTCAAAAACATCATATTTTACGACATTATTTCACATAGAAAGTTGTACAACTTCGAACACTCATACTTTCCTCATGCTTTTGGAATTAAAAGATTTAGTGTCCCCCCTTTTGGGTATAAATCATGCTTGCGAAGGCACGTCCTCCAGGGATTAAACAACTTTGGCGACACCGCTTAAACTGCTATGAAAGTCACCCCAATGTGATGCCTAGGGATTTTTCGCGATTGTGAAATTTTGGAGTGATTGTGAAAGTTACAGTAGGTTTGCACTAGGCCTGAACAATTTAGAAAATTTTGAAAAAATGAAATCTGTTATTTAATGAAGTGGTTATGAGAAAAAATGATTCTGAAAGGTAAAACTTCGAAAAATGATGAAAAAAAAGTTTTAAATGAAATTCCAGTAATATTCTTCTCATGATTAGAAGGTTCAAATTAAAAGTGTGAAACTCAAAAAAAACTTTAATATTTTTCATATTTTTTGAACTGAGAATGAGGAGCTCATGATAAAACCTTGAACTTTTTTACGCATTGTCGTCAATCACGGAGTCTTCAGTGCACTTTTATCTCGAAAAAGTATTGTACGCATTTTCAAGTTCAAATTTCAGTACGACGATTGCTTCTCAATCATCAGAGAGATCCTCTTCTTGAAGAACACTGCTCGAAAGTGAGTTTTTTGATTTGTTGATTGGTCCAATTTTTTTGAATTTGAGGAAAAAACGAGTAAAATTCAATAATTTAGGTCTCGTCCTGCTCGCAGTACTTCGAACCGCCTGTACTACATCCATCTACAACCATGAGGTCGACGAGAAGTGGATTTAGCTCGTATAGTAGTACTAGAAACGCTGGATCCCGAGCAGCACTTATTCATGATTCTTCATCAAATTCTTCGGCCGGAGGGAAACTTACAATGGTCAGAACTGGAAGCTCTAACTGTTCGGAAGACGATAATTACGCAACTCTGTACGATTATATGGAAGATAGGTGAGTCTTCTTGGCACGAGGGAAACCGTGAAAGGTCGGACACCAGAAAATAACACGTTTGCAGAAGCGTCCTCGGTCTAGACACGTCGCAGTCTATTGCAGCAGCCCAGATTGATCATTCTGGAGCTAGGATTATGGTGAGTAGGAGGAATCACTTTTTTTGAGCGTCGCGAGGCTGATGATGGAGACTCTGATGATCGTAGCGAGTCTAACTAGTGAAACTTCATTGTGAGCCATAACATTGAAGTGTTTTTGAGCGTAGCCAATGAAATAACCAAACTCGACTGAGCGTAATGAGTCTAACCTTTCAAAAAGGGTCTCCGAGCGTAGCGAGTGTAAAAGTCAAAATCGATCGAGTTTTGAAAGTCTGAGTACAAAAACCCCGTAGCTTGTTTGAAAGTTAGATCAAGCGTAAAGAGTGTGAAAAGCAAACTTAACCGAGCGTAGTGAGTCTAACGATTTCAACTAAAAACGAGCGTAGCGAGTCTAAATATAAAAGCTTCTTCGAGCGTAGTGACTATAACCGTTGAAATATGAATGAGCGTAGCGAGTGCAAAAACCAAACTCAACCGAGCGTAGTGAGTCTAATCCTTCTAACCTCCACGAACGTAGCGACATTCCTTTCTTCCAGCTTCGCCGATCCGGCGCTAGCCTGATGGTCCCAGAAATGGCAGTGGATGGCGAGAAGATGTTGTACCTCGCGGTTTCCGACACGTTGACCGATCAACCAGTACTACCACCGTCTGAATCAGCACTCAGTCCTGTCGTCGTCATCGGAGAATGTGACGTTGCGTGTTCTACAACAAACCTTCTCAGAAGACCTGTGGTGGTGTCGTTTAGACACTGCGCCTCAACATTCCCCAGGGATAACTGGGTTTTCTCGCTGTTCATTGATGAAGGTTAGCTTTTTTTTTCAATTTCTGATTTAAGAATACCTTTCCTCCGCTATGTTGAAGTCCAGAATGATTTTTCTTCAAGTTTGACATCAAAAACTAGAATTGTAGTAGTTTTGCGAGACTCAGAAAGTTTTCCCACACCGAAATGTCGAGAATAACTCGGAGTTTTAGATTTTTGAGCGGTTTTTGTAATGTTTCCATACTGAATTTCTTCAGGCAACGGGTGGGAGAAATCCGTAACAATTGGTGAAGAAAATCTTAATACCAACATGTTCGTCCAGTTCGAGCCGCCAGGGAAGGGTGGAGACTCGTTTGGATGGTGTCATGTCATATCCAGCTCGCTTTGCAGGTAAGAATTGCGGTTGCGATGCGGCTGCGAAGTCGGTTGTGATGCCTTGCGATGCGGTTGCGACGCAGTTGTGATACGGTTGCCATCAGGGTTCCGGTTTTACCGGCCGCCGGCCGCCTGCGGCCAAATGATATCGATCACGCGGCCAGACCGTAGTGTCTTTGTTTTTCAGATTCTAGTAGCTATAACATCAAATAAATCATGTTCCCACGTTTTTCTAAAATTTGGCCGGCGGCCGGGATACTTGCGGCCACGGCCGGCTGCGGCCGGGACACTCGCGGCCCAGGCCGGCCGCGGCCGGCCGCGGCCGGCTTCAGGCTGCCGGTTGGCCGCAATTAAAATTTTGGCCAGAATGTGAATCAAACATATCAGGATACCGTTTATGAACACCTCACTTAATTCGACAGCTTTTTGGGTCAACTTTTATACTTTTTTATTTTTCGATTTTTAAAAGTCAATTTTTTTTGACTTGTCAGGAATTTCACTTTTTTTCTTGTGAAATAGCTCTAGTTTGTCTAATCTATCAATTTAATAGTCATATCAGTCTTTTGAATGGCTCTCAAAAGTTGTAAATCCCGCCCGGCCGCCGCGGCCGGGACGGCCGGGTTGGCCGGGGGCGGCCGTAGCTTCAATTTACTGACCGACAGTGATAGAAATGTTTTTTTCTTGGTTTTCGAACATGAATAAGTCTGATTCCATCAAAAATTCCAAGTAGTATTGCACGTAGAGCTCCGCGGTCGACCCCGGCCACCCCGGCCGGGCCGGCCGGGACGGCCGGAGGCGGCTAGAGCTTCAATTTACTTTTCGAAAGCAATGAAAATGTTTTTTTCTTAGTTTTCCAACATGACTAAGACCGATTCCATAAAAAATTCGAAGTAGTTTTGCACGTAGACCGCTGCGGCCGATCCCGGCCACTCCGGCCGGGCCGGCCGGGACGGCCAAGGGTGATATACGACCTTCAAGAGCCACGAATTTGACTGATATGATTATTCAATTGGTAAAAACTACAAACAAGAGTGAACTGAAACGAGAAGAGAAGTAAAATATCTAAAAATGAAATTCTCTGAAAAAAATAATAATTTTTGTTACTGTAGGTTGTGCTATTTTCGGGGTAGATCAAAAAAATTGAGTGTGGTCGAAACGGTCGTTTGGGCATAGGAATGGGAATCATCAAATTTATTGGTGTATAGTGTATCTCTTATGTTCAAGGAAGAAAGTTAATCAACTTTTTTGGTCCTGCGACCTCCTCGGAGCTTCTTACACTGTCGCGGCCACCCCGGCCGCTCCGGCCGGGGTGGCCGGAACCAGCCGCCACAATCTACATGCAAAGATAATTCGAAATCTGTATGAAATAAGATTCCGTCATATAGGAAAACGTAGGTAAAAGTATTTTCATCACTTTCGAAAAGTAAATTGAAGCTCTAGCCGTCTCCGGCCGTCCCGGCCGGCCCGGCCGGGGTGGCCGGGGTCGGCCGCGAAGCTCTACGTGCAATACTACTTGGAATTTTTGATGGAATCAGACTCAATCATGTTGGAAAACGAAGAAAAACACATTTTTATCACTGTCGGCCAGTAAATTGAAGCTACGGCCGCCCCCGGCCGGCCCGGCCGTGTCGGCCGCGGCGGCCGGGCGTGATTTACATCATTTAGGAGGCGCTTAAAAAGCTGACTCAGCAATTAAATCGTTGAAATAGACAAATAGAAGCTAATTTACGAAAAAATTGTACATAATTCCATAAGAGAAAAAAAATTTTTTTTTCGAAAAATCAACGACTAAAAAAAGCAAAATATGATCTGAAAAGCTGTCAAATCTGAATTAAGTGTTGATTAACGGTATTATGACATGTTTAATTCACATTCTGGCAAAAATTTTTTTCGCGGCCAACCGGCAGCCTGGGGCCGGCCGCGGCCGGCCGCGGCCGCGAGCATCCAGGCTGCGGCCGGCCGTGGCCCGAATCGGCCGGGCTGATGAAAATGGGCTTTAAAACGTTTTCTGTGATCAATTTAGAGTTATTAGAGTTAGAAGGAATCATTATCACGGTGAAAAAAATTTGGCCGCGCGGCCGTTCCCGGCGGCCAAAATCGTGGCCGCCTGCGGGCGCCGCCTGAAAAACTGAACCCTGGTTGCCATTATAGGCGCTTGATTGCGGCATCATGGGTTCTAGTTCAGAGGCCATGCGTTGCGGGTGCGTCACGGCTCGGGTTCTCATTGTAGCTCTAATTCTGTTCTCTTTTAATATTGAAAAAAAGGCGTCGCGACCGCGTTGCGTCGTTATTCATAAAGTGCGGTTCCAACCACGTTTTACATCTCCCAAAAAACGAAAAATTTCAGAATGATCCTAACTGGCCACCCAAGGAAAAACTTGGTGTCATCAGCCGCCAAAAGGGTGCATCTCGCAGTTTTTGGACCACCAGATTTGGCTGCGTACAGCAAACCCTTCGAGCTCAAAGTGTACTGTGTCCCTGAAACTGGAGCTGCGATGGAAAGTGTCTTCAAGCAGGAGGAACAGTCGAGGTGAGAGAGAGAGAGAAAGAGGGAGAGAGAGAGAGAGAGAGAGAGAGAGAGATACAGTGAGAGAGAGAGAGAGAGAGAGATAGAGTGAGAGAGAGAGAGAGAGAGAGAGAGAGAGAGAGAGAAAGAGAGAGAAAGAGAGAGAAGTAATTTTTCAGACTACTGGTCGACTCAAGTGACTTCATTTTCAATGAGAAAGGAAACTTGTGTCTTTGTATCGAAGAACTATCTCCGAACTTTATTTGTGAAGGTCCTGAAGTTGTGGTGAGTTCTATCATCTGCTGCATGATCATCCCTTTTTCTTTTTTAGAATCGTTTTTTCCAGAAAATTCTGGTCAAAATTAGATATTGTTGCGCTTCTGATATCATTGAATACAAAATATCTTGTTTCTTGAAGAAAAAGTAAATTTTTCCTATTTTTCCTCACAATTAATCAATTGATTTCAGGAAATAACGGAAGCACAACATCAATGGTGCTCTCAAAACGGACTCCACTGCTCTTTGAAATTCCAGCCGAGAGAAAGAAAATCGCCTTTCTCAGCTCGACTTGTTGTATATCAAAAGGCGTCTAGTTCAGAGCCAGTGCTTCTCAACATCACAACAGATGACACGTCAATGGTAAGTGGGAACCGTTTTAGGTCCGACACTTGATTAGGATTGAGTATTTTGACTTAATAGTTTTCAGCTAAATCATTAACTCTAAAATAATAGATCTAAAGATTTTCAAATCAAAATAGATTATTTTTGATGAAAGGAGTAAGGTTCTAGCTCTAATTTTACCATTAAACAGCTGAAAATAAATTATTTTGACTAAAATTTTGAAAAAAACGCCTTACATTTAATCGAATTACAAACATTTTCTCAAAAATCAACCTGTATGTGAAAATTTTCAGTACGACCACGCGACTGATCTATCCGGAGAGAAGGCTGTAACAAGCAGTTTTAACCTGCCTGTAGAAGTAAAAGAACAGCTCGCAGAGCTATTGGACGAACCAAGTGTGAATGGAACGGACTGGAGAGGTCTCGCGAAGAAATTGCACTTTGATAGATATCTCCAGGTAAATCCACTGAACAAAGAAAACTGATTATGGAATATGTGAATCGTGAAACACGAAAATCAATTTTTTTTTTTCAAACATTATTACTTTGAAAACAAGAAACTAAGAAAAAAATTTAAAAAATATGTATATACCGCCAATGAAAAACAAAATTCCGATATCATTTTTCTTCTACATATTATAATAAGTCGAAGCTAGTAGTTTCAAATCAAAAAACCCTTCTGTCAAAAAAAAAAAAAAAAAAAAAAAAAAAACTTATATTCCCATTGAAACATAAAATAATATTAAAACCATTCAATTTCAGTTTTTCGCTTCTTTTCCCAACTGCTCGCCGACATCACTTCTTCTCGACCTCTGGGAGTCATCGACAACAGGATCAGCACGGTCTGTCCCCGATCTCTTGCAGACCCTTCGGGTCATGGGCCGGCCTGACGCAGTCTGCATTTTGGAGAGATATTTAACGATGTTTCCTCAAATAGTCTCGCCATAATTGTGAAAGTATTGATTTTTCGGCTTGATTTTGGCTAATATCTCAATTTTACATTCAATTTGATGGAAAATAGTCGGTGTTTTTCGATTTTTATGACATCAAACAGCTCAGATATTCGACTTTAGAACAAAAAACACATTTTTCAAAATTTCAAACTCAAAATCATGCCCTAACCTTCCAATCAGTGTCCTAGTCAAATTATGGGTAAAAACAATTCAGAAACGATTGATTTGTACATTTTTCATCGTTGTAGATGACTCCTCACTGCCCCCTGAACCCATACCGGTATAGTCTTATACAGTATTTCCTTTATTTTTTGTGAATTTTGCATCGGTGCTCATAAATTTTTATTGTACACAGTTCGCTTTTTGATGCGATGGAAAAATGGGAGGGACTTCAGGAGTTCGATCCTTCTCGGAATCTCGATTTTTGTTTTTCTTCAAATTTAATCGAAAGAGTTATTTTGTGATGGAAGAAAGCGGGTCTTTGAAGGCAGGTTTGATCCTACTCTGAATCGTTATTTTTGTTTTTCTATTTTCTTCATATTTCACCGTTCAATATGAAAGTTTAGTTATGTTCTGAGGAGAAGAAGTGCAGAAAGTTCGATCCCGCTTGGAATCATTTTTTGTTTTTTCTCCGTTTTTCAGTTTTGACTGCGAGATAGAAAAAAGTGGAGATTATGGTGGTATTTCAGTTAAAACTTTTTTCTTCAACAAGGTATAGGCAAGTTCGATCCTTCTCGGAATCCTGATTTTTGTTTTTTTTTTTATTTTGAAAACTGCCTCATGAACATGCCTCTCTGGTGTTGTGGGTTTGTCCATTGTCTAAGACCAGAAACTGCAGAGTTCGGATTTTCGATTTTTGTTTTCTCTAGGAAGATGTGTAGTCAGAACCTCCCGAGTTCCATCCCTCCGTGAACCCCTTATTTTTGCTTTTTCCTCTGATTAATCAAATTAACTGATAAATGTCGACACAAACCGCTTATCTTGTTCGTTTATTGGCACTATTTGGAACACTTGAGTTTACACATGAAATTCGAGCCATTTGTTACCATTTTGAACCCATGACGACCGAATTTCTCGTCTACCTTATTCTAGGCATCATTCTATTGATTTTCTCTCTATTTCTTCTGATAACACTATTCGTACAGATTAGACTCAGAGAGAAGTATTCCATTTTCACTGGTTCGTTTGTTTTTTTCAATTGAAAAAGTTGCAAAATTTCCAGCTAAAAAGTGATTCGTGTTGAAAAAGGTTCATATATCTAGCAAAAAGTCTGCCCGATTTCAAACTCGCGGCAGTCGCATTTTTGTAAAATGAGTACGGTAGGGTCGGGACTCTCACAACGAACAGTTAGATCTTTGTGGATTTAAATTATTATTCCTACTTTCAGTCCATTGAAATTAAAGGCGCATTACTTAATCGTTCATGTTTTTCGAAGCGAAACTGCTACGGTAACTAAGAAACCGATTTACGGAGGTCAGACTTTTTTACAGGTAGAGGAAGATATGTGAAACATTTTCTAGAAACTTTCACATTACTGTCATTTTTCAAGAAATTTCCCGAGAATCCTGAATTACTACTCTTTGTTTCTAAACTTTGAGAGAATTTTTTCACACTTTAGATAGGTAGATCAAATCGTTTACTACAGTAATTTCTTATACTTTTTGAAATCTATGAGGTCATTTTTGTCTTACTGTAGGCCTGTAGATCAGAAGTAGCTACAGTAAGCCACCTTGACCAAGATCTCATACTTTTAATGCAAAACTATTAGGTCAACTTTGTTCAATCGTTCATGTATTTCAAAGCGAAACTGCTACCGTAACTAAATAACCGATTTACGGAGGTCAGACTTTTTTACAGGTAGAGGAAGATATGTGAGGTTTATATTTTAAATAAAAATGAAAATTTGCAGCTGGCAAAAATTTTACTGTAGAAATTTTACGGTACTCATAGCTTCCTCTACCTGTAAAAAAGTCTGACCTCCGTAAATCGGGTACTTAGTACTGTAGCAGTTTCGCCTTGAAATACAAAAACAATTTACGTAATGAGACCTTAATTTCTACTGAAAGTGAGAATAATTTAAATCCACAAAGATCTAACTGATCGTTGCGAGAGTCCCGACCCTACCGTACTCATTTTACAAAAACGCGACTGGCGCGTTTGAAATCGGTCAGACTTTTTGCTAGATATGTGCGGTCACACTCTAATTTTTGATCCAGCTTTGATGGTTTTAAAATTTTAAAGTTGTGAGGTTTTTGGACTACTGTATCGCTATCACAGTAACCCACATACTGTGTTTCTAACCAAAACCGTGATTCAGTGAAATTCTGCGTTGATCTCATCACGTCTATAAGCCTCATAGCTCTTGGAGCGCTTGATCGAACGAAGAATGAGCGAACTTGTGGTGCATCTTTGGTCATTTCCACGTCGGTTCCATTGTTACAGGTTGGTTTTCAATTTTATGGGTACTGTATTTTGAGAAAACTCAAAATCATGTCACGTGCAAAATGTTTTTTCCTGAAACGATAAAATCTATGGGTTTTGTTTTTACAAGCACAAAGACCTTGCTACGCTCGGGAGCCCTCTTCTTTTTTTTTACAAAATAACAAATTCAGACTTTTTAACTGAAAACAGAAGTGGTCTCTCTCTCTCTCTCTCTCTCTCTCTCTCTCTCTCTCTCTTTCTCTTCCTGTTTCTCTCTCTCTCCTCTCTTCTTTCTCTCTCTCTCTCTCTCTCTCTCTCTCTCTCTCTCTCTCTCTCTCTCTTTCTCTCTCTCTCTCTCTCTCTCTCTCTCTCTCTCTCTCTCTCTCTCTCTCTCTCTCGGTCCTAATTTGTTAATTCAGAACTTCACATCATTTTCTTCGGTTTTAAAGAAAAAAAAATTTTTTTTTGTCAACTCCATGGTTTTTACAAAATTTCCTTTGATAAGCTCAGTCACTTCCGATGTCGAGTTCTGTAATTTTGGGACAAAAAGTCATAATTGTCTCCGAATCGAATATTTCTACACTCTGATCTATTGGAATATCCGAGTCAAAATATTTCTTCCATTTTAGGTACTGTAACTGTTTTCCAGAGTAAAAGCGGTTCATTCACCCTGGGACAATGAAAAACTCAAAAAGTTGAAACTTTAGGATACTGTAACTCCAATTTCCAGGGTCTTCTGCTACTCAGCGAGGTGATCGACTTCTCGCTGGCCGCTTTTTCTCCAGTTTACTTTCACAACTCATCGCTGCTCTCGAGAGTTCTGCCTTTTATCGCCGGTGCCGCTTCCTCAGCTGTCATTCTTACAGCGTTGATCGTTATAGGTGAGTTTATTATCCGTAAAATAATTATTGCTCCAACGTTTTTGACTGCGATTCGACGTGGGCGGCAGGTTTATGGCTTTTAGTGCAGTTTCGCGTCAGATTTGAAGTTTTGGTGCGAGTTGGCGTCAAGTGCACGTAGGTAGCAGGTTTTAAAGGTTTTGTGCATTTTCGCGTCAGATTTGAAATTTTGGTGCAAGTTGGCGTCGAGTGCGCGTAGGTTGCTAGTCCAATAGTTTTTGGTGCAGTTTCGCGTCAGATCAGATTCGGAACATGGTGCAATTTGGCGTCAAGTACGCGTCGGCGACTAGTTTAAGAAGTTTGGTGCATTTTAGCGTCTGTTTTTTATAGTCTTGAAGTTCAAATTTGATTTTGCCTAGTAAATAAAAAATTCAAATATCAAACATGAAGAACGAATAAAATCTATCAATTCATTAATTTTTTGTGTCCATGGAGAAAAATCAATAAATCAATCGATATCATTCCAGACTCGACCACAAACGCTAACACTTGCATAACATCACCAGAAGCGACAGCAGTGATCTCCGTTTATGATTTTTCTCTCGGAATTTCTACAGTCTGTGTCACAGCACTGGCAGTTCTTTTGTTGAAGAACTTGAATTCCGACTTTTT
>OZ022253.1:4368440-4400940 GCA_963978915.1 Caenorhabditis parvicauda
TTCAAACTTGTAGTCTTATTTATGAAAGGTGAGAGGGGAAAACGGTGTCCCGGAATAATATGATCACTGTTTCGTTTCGTTTTTGAAGAGAAAATTTTGTCTATATTCTTGGGTCATAATTTGAGGATCTTAAGGTCAGAATTAGAGAATCTTAAGGTCAAAATTAAACAACATCAGAGTTAACCCTAGAGATTTTAAGGTCAAATTTAGAAAACCTACGGTCAAATTTGAGGTCCAAATTGAAACCTTGAAGTCAAACTTAATGATTTCAGAGTCAACTTTAAGTTTCTTAAGGTAAAATTCTGGTTTTCTTAAAGAAAATAATTCAGTTTCAACTATAATCGTCACGAAGTGCAAATGCGATGGTCAGATGCAGAGAAACCAGTTTTTGCTCTGTCACCTATAGTTCTGCCAGATTTCGACCTTTTCGACATTCAGACTGCCAGGATTCAAGAGGTATTCATTTTATGAAAGAAAATTACATCACTGGATCGATGCCGGGTCAGGACACATTTTTTTTTGTCTTTTTAGAAAGTGAAGCATAGGAGCATTTTAACAGAGCGATTCTGTTTTCGTGTCACAGTTTTCAAGGAGCGGAGCCTATTGACTTTATTAATTGAGGTCGCTGGATCGATTGCAGCTCGTAACATTTTTTTTGCTTTTTCGACTAGTGTGGAGCAAGTTTACACGGCATCTCTGTTTTTTGACACATATTTCTCAAAGGGCAGAGCCTATTGAAATCATTGATTGAAAACCTGAAGGATCGATTCCAGCTCGCAACACTTTTTTGCTTTTTCTTCTAAACCCACTACCTTTCAGCCTTACCCAGCCGGGATGTGGGACGAACTTCACGTCAAAATAATATTCGAGCGGAGATTCATCTGGTACTTCATGCAGGCCTATCTGCCCACGTACCTTACCATTTTCATCAGGTTTGGGAACCCGCTGCGGGTCCGACACCAACTTTCAGCTGGGTCTCTTTTGCCCTCGGACCAAGAGCGATTCCCGCCAGGACAATGCTCGGAGTCAACAGCCTTCTAGCCATTGTCTTTCAGTTCGGAAACATTATGAGAAATCTCCCAAGAGTTTCTTATATAAAAGGCATAGGTATGGTGTTTTGGGATTCGACTTACTGCGGGAAATGGGCGTGGTCAAAACTCCTATTCATTGGTTGGAAGGCGAAGGGAAGTAATTTTTGCTGTATTACTACACTGTGTAAAGAAATAATCGCAAACGCGACTTTTTTTTTGAAAAAACTCGACAAGTTCTGAGAATTATGGAAACTTCAAGAACAAAAGTTGTTAAGGACACTAAGCCACGACTTTTCTGAAAATTTCATCCAGATTCGTCAACAGATTACAGAGTTATGCCCGAACGACCAAAAAACAGAGTGTAAAGAAATAATAGCAAATCCTTAAGATATTCCTCTGGAATCCTACAAAATCAAAACCGATTGATCATTTTTTTTGATATTTTATGATAGATGATGATTAACATGATAAAAAAAATCAGGATTTACTATTATTTCTTTACACTCTTTTTTTTTCGTCGTTTGGGCATAACTCTGGAATTTGTTGAGGGATCTGGATGAATTTTTCAGAAAAGTTGTGCCTTAGTGTCCTTAACAACTTTTGTTCTTGAAGTTTTCATGATTCTCAAAATTTGTCAAGTTATTTCAGAAAAAGTCGCGTTTGCTATCATTTCTTTACACAGTGTATTTTAACGTTATGATTTCCAAAAAGGGGAGTGACCATAAATTATCGATTTACCAATATGTGGCGTGGTCAAAAATATTGATTTCTCAAAAAGGGCGTGGTCAAAGAAGTTTCCAGACGTTTGGATGCTAGTCTCAATGACATTCATCTTCTGCTCATTACTGGAGCTCGCCATAGTCGGATTCATGGTTCGTGATGAGAACGTTAGCAAGAGGAAAGTTCAACAGTCGGTCCCGTCCAAAAAGGTACGAACTTCACGAAGTGTAAACTGAAGCGTCGTTTTCAGACGTCGAGAGAAGAATCTCCACATGGGATCACATCAGAGAAGCGATTTATGTTCCCACCTGGTGTCACTACTTCTATCACTCATTCGCCGGATCCGAAGGTATCTCTCTCTCTCTCTCTCTCTCTCTCTCTCTCTCTCTCTCTCTCTCTCTCTCTCTCACTCTCTCTCTCTCTCTCTTTCTCTCTCTCTCTCTCTCTCTCTCTCACTCTCTCACTCTCTCACTCTCTCTCTCACTCTCTCACTCTCTCTCTCTCTCTCTCTTTCTTTCTCTCTCTTTTTCTATCTCTAAAATGAAAATTTCAGAAAAGAACCATAAAATCTGTTCTGAAGTCGATCTGGACACCGGAAAAAATTGATTCTTTCAGCTCATTCATGTTCCCTTTTACCTTTTTCGTGTTCAACGTGAGTTTTTTTCATCCAAAAAGGGTTTTTCAAACACAAAAAGAAAAATACAAGAAAGTTACTAAAATGCTTTCTATTTTTCTTACAAACTTGTTTTTTTCACTGATTTATCAAATTGTTTTGCAAAATGGAGCTACTATGAGCGTTCACAGTATATCTCCCAATTTTCAATAAATAAAAAAAAGTACAAAAATAAAAATAGTCAAGTTTCAGATAATCTACTGGTCTTACTATATCCAACGGAAGGAACAAATTCGGGAAAAGTTGATTAACGAATCTGCTTAGTTTTCAATGAATGTTTATTTAAAGATTTTTTTGAGAGAGGGAGAGAGAGAAAGAGAGAGAGAGAGAGAGAGAGAGAGAGAGAGAGAGAGAGAGAGAGAGAGAGAGAGAGAGAGAGAGAGAGAGAGAAAGATAGAGAGAGAGAGAGAGAGAGAGAGAGAGAGAGAGAAAGAGAAAGAAAGAGAGAGAGAGAGAGAAAGAGAGAGAGAGAGAGAGAGAGAGAGAGAGAGAGAGAGAGATAGAGAGAGAGAGATAGAGAGAGATTATCGGTCCTAATTAACACTGTTTCTGTTCATGTATTGAGGCAATAAAATTTCTCACTTGTTTCATGAAAACTATACATGGACTATACTTCAACTTTGACTTTAACATCCTCCAATTTTGACCTTAAGTTCCTCAATTCTGATCTTTACATCTCCAATTTTTGACCTTGAAATTTCCAAATGTTGACCTTATGATTCTCGAATTTCACCGTAACATCCTTAAATTTGACCTTAAAATTCTTGAATTTGATCCTAACACCTCAAATTTGACCTAACTTCCTCATCCAAACCAGGAGAACACAAATCATAAACAATACCTTATCAGTTGACTACAACGTAGCCCATGTGATAGCTGTATATTTGATTCGCTATCCACTTTTTCACTCTTTTCAATAAAAAATATGATATTTTACTGTTTTTCTTGACGTTTTCATCGTAATCTGTACTTTTTTCAGATAATTTCTGTTACTTTTAAAAATTGGCCTCATCCTTCATAATGTCCGCAATCGAAAAATATCGTCAACTTGCAACTTTTGACCCAAAAGTCTTGAAGGACATTGTCGAAGGTGAAGATCATGTTTTATTGAAGGTAAGAAAAAAAAGAAAGAATAAAGTGAGCCTGCTCACGCGCAGTAGAAAAGTGTCGAATAGAGAGGAGGCGACCATAAGCAGCGAGCACAAACCCCGCCCTTCAAAAAACCTACATTACCGTAGATCAAATTACAGTTACTGTAGTTAAAAATTTTTCTCGAACGTTTCTTTCGAAATTCATGATAAAAAACTGATTACGAATGAAAGTTACATGATTTGCAGTTTTTCAATAGCATTCGGCGGAACAATTTCGCTTGGTCACTTGAGAAAAATAGGACAAAAAGAATTTTAAAAAATAAAGATGTCCGAACGCGCCCTATAGGAAAATAGGTTAAACATTAGAAGAAATACTCGAAATTAAAAATAATGAGGGAAATGCGCTCTATAGAGGGTCTTGCAAAGCGGTTGCAGAGCGGTTATACTCACTTATCCCTGATCCGAAGTGTGTGGCCCGATCACCGCGGATTCCAGTTTCTCCCCTGTTTCCGCACGTTCTCAGGAAAATGGGCGTAGCAGAGGGGCGGAGTCTAATATCGATTTTTCAGAATCAATTTTACCATCTACTCGAGTCCGAGCCAATTTTCCATAGAGACTTTAAAATCAGAAGCAGAGAGGAGGCCCGAGAGCTGAATCACAGAAGATGGAAACGACTGGTCGAATTGGATGTTTTTCCAAAGGTTTCTTGTTGCTATTATTTCGGGACACCAAATTTCAAGGTTGAAATCAGGATTCTGAGGTGAAATCTGGAAAATGTGATGTCTGAAAAATGGAATTTAAGGCCTGGTTTGAGAATTTTGAGTCAAATGCAAACGTGTAAAGATAAAAATACAAATCTTGAGGTGAAATTTAAGAAAGTAAAATTCAAGAATAATAGATCAAGGGTGGGGAAGCTGAGGTCAATTTTATAGAATTTCAGAGCGCACTGGAAGACCTAGACAAGTACCTGGCAATAACAGAAGTCCTAGATGAATACGACCAAGCTCTCGGTGCCAGACAATTTCTTCATTCGAGCACGTTTGGAGCAGCCCTCGACTCGATGGGAACAAAGAGACATGAAGAGATAGTGAGACAGTGTAGGAACAATGAGGTTCGCCTTTTTCAACCCTCAGATGCACATCTTATCACTTTCGGCCACTCTGGCGGTAAGCTTTCGAAATTTTCAGTAGGTCACTCCTAACAATCCTCACAGTCTAACAGTCCCCACAGTCCTCTGGTCACTCCAAACAGTCCTCACAGTCCTCTGGTCACTCCAAACAGTCCTCACAGTCCTCTGGTCACTCCTAACAGTCCTCACAGTCTAACAGTCCTCACAGTCCTCTGGTCGCTCCAAACAGTCCTCACTGTCTCGCTAGCTCTTGCGCGTCAGCAGTCTCGCCTTCTGACATACTCTCTCACCCGTGCGAAAGCAGTAATCGCTCTCCAAAACTTTTGGCGGACCGGCATTGGACCGTAAATGGGTGACAGATGGACCGGACGACAGATGGGCTGTAGATGAGCGACAGATGAACTGGTCGACGGATGAACAAAACGGCGAAACCCGCGATATGTCCGCGAGTGGCTGCAATGACCTATCTACCGCTCGACGACTTTTTAGATCGTTTCTTCTTTGCACTTCGGAGTAGGAACGATTGTAAGTCGAACGCACAAGTGGACAGTGCGACTATGAGTGGGCGACACATGGACTGTGAATGGACCGGCATTAGACTATAATTAGGCAGCAGATGTCCGGGACGACTATCGCCCATCTACGGTCCAATGCCGGTCCACGAAAAGTTTTGGAGTCTACCGTAACTCGCGATATTACTCTTAGTTTTTGTGAGGAATGTTCGAACTTTTTCATTTCGAGTGCTCGTTAGTGATTGTTAACATATTTTAACCACTCGAGTATAAATACGGAAACGTGCTGATTGAAAATGAAAAGTAATGCGGAAAAATGAAAAGAGAATGTCGATTAACCACGACAGGATCGAACTTGTTCCTGCCACGCCCCACTTTTGGAACGGTTGAAAGTGATACACTGGTGAATGGTGCGATCTTGATTTATGATTTCGCCGCACCCGACGCGAAAATGCACAAAGGTACCGTAGTCAAAAACTAGCTTCCAGATTGTGGGTTGTTTCTGCCTCACTGAGCTATCCCATGGTTCTAACACAGCAGAAATGCAAACTCGAGTGGACTATCGGGATGGCTTCTTGGTGTTCAATACACCAACCATTGGTGCAACCAAGTGCTGGGCTGGGAATTTGTGTAAGCTTTCATAACTCACACTTCGTACTAGGAGTAAGTGGACAAACCGCTCTCCAACCACGTTGCAAGACTCTCAGTGGAGCGCACTTACCTCAGTTTTTCTTCGAACATTTTTCCGTTAGGTAAAATCATGTTTTTTGAACTGCAGTAATTTAAATTTGATCTACTCTATCGATTGAGGTGAGCTCTCAGTTTTACAACTAGCTCGACTCAGCATCCCGTCCGAACTTTTGCAGCTCACTCGGCGACACATGCAGTAGTATTCGGACAGCTCCATGTGAACGGGAAGAATGAAGGCCTGCACAGCTTCGTGCTCCAAATAAGGTAAGCCCCGCCCTCTTTCTGTCCCCCGTGCATAATTTAATTGCAGAGACCGCACGACATTCCATCCGCTTCCAGGAATTCATATAGGAGACATGGGGGAGAAACCAGGTGCATGGAACTGGGTGGAGAATGGATGGATGTGGTTCGAGGTTTCTTAATTCTAGGATTTCTAGAAGTCGCGATTCTAGGAATTCAAACGTCTAGAAATCGGAAAATAAAAGAAATTTAGTTCGGAGTAGGTTAATTTTGATGGACTAGGATTTTTAGAAATCGGTGTTCTGGGAATTCAAATTTGATGGTTAGTTTTAGTTCGAATTTCTTTGGTTTTCCAAAAATCTGGATTCTAAGTTTTCTAATCCTAGAAAACCCAAAATTCAGAATCACAAAGCCCCACTTCTTGCACTTCTCAACAAGGGATGTGATATAACTCCAGAAGGCAAATACGTGACGTCTTTCAAGACGGCGAGTGAGAAGCAGAGCGTCAGTATGGGAACATTGTCGATAGGAAGGTGAGCTCAAAAGATGCGTCTCTAGTGTAGTGGTTAAATCTTTTATCTGTGTCTCACAACATCCGTGTACGGTCCCTTTCACAGATAGCAGTTTTGCATTTTCATGAGTGATCGTATTTTTATGGGACATAATCTCTTTCAAATTGAGTGATAAGCCTATTAGCCACAACATCAAGGTTCGATCCCCTACGCTGCCATTTTTTTCTTATTTCCTTCAAACATGGGTGAGCACTCAAAAACGTGTAAAACTTTACCACAATGTCCGGGTTCGATCCTCTTCGCCAGCTTAATTTTTGTTTTTTTTCTCAAAAACATGAGTGATTATATTCTAATGGGACACTTCAGACTCGGAATCATCTCAAAAGGATCCCTGGCGTGCCGTTTAGCAGCGACCATAGCATTGAGGTACAGTGTTACACGCAGACAATTCGGACCAGTCAAAGGAGGTTAGATGAAGTGAACGTAGAGAGGTTCAGAGAAAAATTGCAGCAGAGCACGAGATCCCAGTTATCGAATACCCATTACAACAATACAGATTGTTCCCGTATCTGGCAGCAAGCTTTGCCATCAGGATTTTCCAGAAAAAGTTTGTTTTGGAGTACTGTAACTACAGTAACCCTTCTCTTGCTACAGTAACTCTCCTCAAAATGTATCCGGATACTGAAACTTATAGAAACTAGATTTTAAACTACAGCAACTCTCATTGAGATAATTCAAATGCAGTAATTTGCAGTAATCCTAGTTTTAACTACGATAAAAAGTCAGTAACTTTAAGTAATCCCAGTTTTTGACTTACATTAACTCTCTTCGAGGAATTTTCAGGTACAGTAATCTATAGTAGCTTTGAACTATTTTAAACTACAGTAACTTTGAGCCTCTCCAAGTACAGTAATCTACAGTAGTCCTAAACTTCGATACAGTAACTGTTCTTGAGCACTACAGTAACAAACGGTATTTAGAAGTTTCAACAAGAGTAACTCTTCTTTCTTCAGATTCGCCGAACACTTCCGTGACTACATGATACGTGTGATGCAAGGAGAGAAGTCTGAGGAACTGGTAAGCGCGCGTTGCGGTCGCGATGCGGTTTATCGATTTTTTTCAGGCGGAGTTCGCAAAAGAGATTCATGCATTGTCTGCCAGCGGCAAACCACTGTGCACATGGCTGGGGTGTGAGGCTCTGGTGGAAGCTAGAAAAGCCTGTGGTGGACATGGGTAAGACATGGAGAGGGACAAAATTCTCAATAGAGCAGATTTGCTGAATCTGTTTGGAGTGTTGCCAGTTCTTCACAGACTCTGAGCACACCGTCAGCAGAGCGCGTTTTCATATTTTGTTTTGAGAGAATTCTCAAAGGAGCATATTTTGTCAGAGTGGAACCGATCAAATTCTGAGGAAGATTATCCGTGGAGCACACTTTCTCACGGGTTTTTCGAAACTTTCAGATACCTTCATCTATCGAGACTCAATCAGCTCAGAGACGATTTCGATCCATCTCAGACGTTTGAAGGAGAGAATTTTATGATTTTGCAGCAAACTAGCAAAATTTTGCTGCACAAGGTGGGTTTTTTTAATGAAGAGCGTGGACTAGGTTTTCGAAAATGATGACTAGGGGTGAACTAGGTTTTCAAAATGCTCAGAAGGACTACGAACACGAGACTTGCGAGTGGCCTGAGGTCTCAAATATAGTGAAGATGAAAGAACTGGTCTTATAAGTTGCTCTGTTGGCTGTTTTTTGGAGTTACGAGCAAAAAATTAGTTTTAATGAGATACAACTTTGAAAAAAATGAGTTGGGCCAGTTTTGGGGTTTTTAGAAATTGTTTTTAGGGTGAAAATAAATCTTCGGCATCGTCTCCAATGGGAACTTATGAGTTTATGAACAGACCAACATCGACCTTCCAAAACTGGTCAGGATATGTTGCTGATGGTAAAAAAAAGAGAGAGAGAAAGAGAGAGAGAGAGAGGGGGGGAGGGAGAGAGGAAGAGATAGAGGAAGAGACAGAAAGAGAGAGAGAGAGAAGAAGAGCGAGAGAGAGAGAGAGAGAGAGAGAAAGAAAGGGATTCCAGACGTACTAAAGGCCTACGACTACCTCCTGAACGCACTGATAGCCGAAATCAACAAAGAACGCGAAAAACTGGAAACGGAAGGAAAAAACGCCTTTGAAGTCCGAAATGAAGTGCAAGTGAGTTACATTATCCTGAATTCAACTTACGGCAAAGTTCAAAAATGAACACGAATCTTTCCGAAAAAGCAAAAATGAATTTCCCAAGGGGGTGGTCAAACCTGTTAAAATTTTGAAATATCTCCGGAAAAACAAAAATGAGCGCCACAGGTGGGGGTCGTACTCGAGACTAGTTTGAAACGGTACTTCATCATTCTCAGGGAGAAAGTGCAAAAGTGAACTTCCCAACGGGGAGATCGAACTTGAAAATTCAGGTCCATCGCTCTATCCCTCTATCTCTCGCCTACGCGGAACGCACATCAATCCTCTGGGTGAAAGAATTTATTGATGACGTGGAATCAGAAAACGAGAAACGCGTCTTGACAAAGATTCTGAATCTCTACTCACTGTTCATGTTGGAACGACACCTCTCTACGCTCTATATTCGTGAGTTTCAATGTTCTTTTGAGGTTTTCAGGTAAAAAACAATGTTTTCATTCGTTTTCAACCTGAAATGGACTGAAAATGTCAATTTAGTGTTTAAAAGGTCTTTCTATATGATTTTCCAGCGAGATTTTACGAGGTTCTTTCCATCTCTAAAAATTGAATTAATTCCACATTAATTCAAATTTTTTTCATGGTCTGATTAGAATACTCTCTGTATGAAACTAACTCTATTTTTGTGAATTTCAAAGGTTTTCTCCCATTTTTTATGATTTTTCGTTTTTCTTGAAAAATCTCAGTTTGAAAAATGAAAGTATCTACATTTCCAGACGGATACGCGAAAAACGGTGATTTCGGACGTCAGCTCAGAGAAAAACTTCGCCAGGCGGTGACCGACTTGAAGATCGACGTCATCGGCCTAGTGGATACTGTAGCTCCGCCAGATTTTATACTCCATTCGGCTCTGGGCTCGAGTGATGGGAAGTGAGTTTGTAGTACAGAGTGACTACATTAAGTATGAGTCCGTGGCACAGCAATCATTTAATAATGTCACACTTTAACACAGTATATTACAACCTTACAGGAACAAAATTCTTGTCATCTCTCCCCAGAAGGCAAAGTTCATCGGGTTCAGATCTGGCCTCATCTGAATCGGTATGAAACTCGGAAAAGCTTCACACAATTTCTGTGTCGCGATCGCTCATCTTGCTAGAACGTCCAGTGTCGGTTGTGAAAGTGTTTCTGGGACCTGGGTCTTGACAAAAAATTACTCCCGTTTGGCAGCTTTGAAGTTGGCCCTTCAGAAGGCATGGAAAGATCTTGACGTCAACTACCTGCGTGCTGTGGTCGACTCATACCCGAAGCGTCTTCGCGCTGTAATTAAAGCTGAAGGAGGAAGATTTGAAAATCATTAGATAATTTTTGTTCCTATAAGGTTTTAATATACTGTGTGAAAAATTGACATTATTTAATTATTTCTGTGTCGCGTGGCAGCGCTTTTACGACGGACACATACTTAATATATACAGGGGGAAAGTAAAACTTTACTCATTTTCTGGCCTAAACTGCTTCGTTTAACAAAATTCTGTCATTTTGAGCGTGTACGGAAGAATGATGAAAGAGTTCGAGAAACACGAAAACGAACGTCCTGGATGGCTGTGCGACCTGGCACGGTTCCTGCAGCAGAACGAGAAGAAGAGCAAATTGTGAGCAGTTCGAACTTTTCTAATTCTAAGAATCATGATTATTTTGAATGAATTTGTCCATTTTTTCGACAACACCGCACACCCCGTTTTTTGAAGAAATAAGCGGGGTGTGCTTACAACACACTATGATTGTACGCACCGAATCCCGAATCCTTGCCTGAGTATCATATTTTTCATTACGCAGATATTCAAATACCATCCAAAATCCATAATTCCTTTCCCCTTCTGAAAAAACGGTGAGTTTTCTAACATTTCTTGGTTGCAAAGCTAGCTCCCGGTTACTGTATCGAGAAGGGAATAAAAACGTGGAGACGTGAAACTTTATTTCGAGGCGGCAATTCAAAATTGTCAGTAAATGTTGGTCCTAGCCTCTGGTTACTGTATCGAGAAGGGAATAAAAACGTGGAGACGTGAAACTTTATTTCGAGGCGGCAATTCAAAATGGTCATTAAATGTTGGTCCTAGCCTCTGGTTACTGTATCGAGAAGGGAATAAAAACGTGGAGACGTGAAACTTTATTTCGAGGCGGCAATTCAAAATGCTCAGTAAATGTTGGTCCTAGCCTCTGGTTACTGTATCGAGAAGGGAATAAAAACGTGGAGACGTGAAACTTTATTTCGAGGCGGCAATTCAAAATGCTCAGTAAATGTTGGTCCTAGCCTCTGGTTACTGTATCGAGAAGGGAATAAAAACGTGGAGACGTGAAACTTTATCTCGAGGCGGCAATTCAAAATGCTCAGTAAATGTTGGTCCTAGCTTCTGGTTACTGTATCGAGAAGGGTATAAAAACGTGGATACGTGAAACTTTATTTCGAGGCGGCAATTCAAAATGCTCAGTAAATGTTGGTCCTAGCCTCTGGTTACTGTATCGAGAAGGGAATAAAAACGTGGAGACGTGAAACTTTATTTCGAGGCGGCAATTCGAAATGCTCAGTAAATGTTAGTCCTAGCCTCTGGTTACTGTATCGAGAAGGGAATAAAAACGTGGAGACGTGAAACTTTATTTCGAGGCGGCAATTCAAAATGCTCACATGGGACAAATCCATAACGATGAGCACATGCGACGACATGACTTCTGTGCACATACATTCTTGGAAGACCACAGAAGACCGTCTGCACTGGTGACTAATTTCTATTATGTTCTAGGAACACAAAACCTAGCCATTCTAAGTTTTCCAATTTTTTCTAGGAAGTCTAAATCTTATCGTTATAACTCTCTCGGATTAAGCGAAACAACAATAATAATAATTTATCATCGAGTATAAAAAACCAATAAGAAATTTGATTTCACATAACCACAGATAGAGAAATAAATAGGGTAGTCGACTAGGGAAAACCGAAAGTTATAAATTATTGTCAACTGTGAAGAGAAAAAAATCATGGCAAGTAGTTTTCTGGTTGCACACTCACAACCTTGGCTTCGACTCAAAAATCAGATTCACATTGAAAAGTGTCGGTACGCGACGCCTGACCGCAACGCCACGTGTGGCGGAGACTGCACTCTCTTCTCTCCACACACTGTCTCGCCGTGAACTCGTCTTGAAAGTTTTCACAGATTTGTGTTTAAAAAAATGTCATGTGCTAAGCGGTCAAGCGAACAATTGTTATGGTTTGAAATCCTGCGCAAAAGATTTCGTCGCGTGCGGCGTTTTCTTACCGCGCGAATGCCGCAAATTCAACCATAAATGTGGTGCAACTCTCATGTTAACGCCTTTAATACATACAATTTAACGGGAATGTTGTTAGGTCAACGGGTTGGGTTAAAACTAGAAAGAATCACCAAGTAGGAAGTTGAGAACTCTGTCCACGATGTAACAGCCAAGGAGATCGAATGAGACGCACTTCACTAAAGCGTCGCGCACCTGAAATAGAATTATTGAACACTTAAATTCTAACTCAGCAAGCTGGATTGCAAGGATTTCCGACTTTGTTCCATTTTCGAATTCGTAAAAAAAATTATTTTCATCTGATGAATCTTGTTAAAAAGTTTTTTCTTGTATTTTGAGATTTTATACAATGCTTCCGAGTGATTTCCTACTTTTTGTCGGAAAAAAACAGACTAAAAACGCCTGACCGCATCGCGTACGACCGCCAACTGTGGTAGGTCCACGTAGTCTCGTCTTTCAAAAAGTTAA
Organism: Caenorhabditis parvicauda; assembly: GCA_963978915.1. NCBI lineage: Eukaryota > Metazoa > Nematoda > Chromadorea > Rhabditida > Rhabditidae > Caenorhabditis > Caenorhabditis parvicauda. The sequence goes on from OZ022253.1 coordinate 4,381,002, forward strand.
ACTTTGGTTTATGATATCTATCCATTTAAAATTTTACAGAAGGTTTTGTGATCACCTTACTTTGATGTATTGGTGACACATGTCTACAACTACCAAGAACCTAGTTCGATCCGCTTATCGGACAAAACTTTCGTTTTTTCTCATAATCGGTCAGCTGTCATAGAATCTCGAAAACTTTGAGTGGACAAGCATCAAAAAGTCAAAAACTCACGCTTTCTGGAAGTTTGACAAGCTCGAATTGATGCATCATGTCGTCACTAGCGCCCCAGGCAAGTGAGAAAACTGCAAAGCCGGAGAAGACTACACTGTAGAGCATAGCCTTGTTCTCGAAGAGAGACTCCATGAAGGGTCGACCCTGTATATAATATTCATCTATCTATCTTTCTCACTCACTTTCTCTCTGTCTCTCTATCTCTTCTCTCTATCTCTTCTCTCTCTCTCTTCTCTCTCTCGCTCTCTTTCTCTCTCGCTCTCTCTCTCTCCCTCTCTCTCTCTCCCTCTCTCTCTCTCTCTCTCTCTCTCTCTCTCTCTCTCTCTTCTCTCTTTCTCTCTCTAACAAAAACGAACCCTATAGTTAACAGCGAATGTGCAAACTTGAAGAGCCATCATGATTATGTAGACGGTAGTGTTCAATATGTTTGGAGTGAATTTCGCTTCCAAATCCACCTTTTCGGTTCTGGAAAATTAAGGATTTGCGAGGAAATCAGATCAATTCGAAAAATTGACAGAGAAAAATGGAAAAAATTAACTTTCAAAAGAGAAATAATTAAAACCATTGTTTTTTTCAAAATAAGACTTATTCTTCCAATTCTCTTGGATGTTTTTCTCAAAAACGATCAACAAGCTCTGAAAGTTCTTACAAAAGTTTGCGAATCTTTATATCAAATACTGGGTCAATATGTTCATTCAAAAAAACTTTAAAACTTTTCGAATAATTTTTTAGAAAAAATAGTCGAAATCATATTCAAAAACTCACTTCGGGTCAGCATCATGTGCCAATCGTACAAGGTACATCAGACATCCAAAATGGATGATAAACTGGATAGTGACTGTCAGAAGAGTGTAGGCGTTGAAGATGGTCGGGAGCGGACGTTGACGTGACAGGGTTTTCAACGGCTGAATGATGGAAATTGCATTTCTGTAGTTTTCGAGCCGCTCTAGTGTTATTGCTCAGGAAATTGAAACTTTATCAGACTTGGTAAACTTCACATAAAATCCATGTAACCTTGTAGTAAGATCCCCATAACCTACGTATAAGAGTTGTATCTGCAAATATGACGCTTTTTTCATTTGATTTTTGGATTGGCTGATGGTATTCTGGAGATGCACCATGGTATTTTGGCAGTAAGACATGGTATTCTATCAGTAAGACTTGTTATTCTGTTAGTAAGACTCGATATTCTGCCAGTAAGACTTGGTATTCTGGCAGTAAGATTTGGTATTCCGACAATAAGACTAGGAGAAGGTTCCAAGTAAGACTTGGTGAATTTGTCATAAGACCTGGTCAGTACGACATAAGACCTGGTAACCTCCATACCAGGTCTTGCACTTTTGGAATTGGAGGTTAAGGGGATCTTACTACAAATTTACATGGATCTTATGTGGATTTTAGCAAGTCTTACAAAGTTTCAACTTCCTGAGTGAGTACTGCGCGGGAATAGGCTTGGGGTTGAGAATCGCAGACACCATATTGGCTCGCTTGCGGCAGAAATTCGCCGCTACTTTTCTGTAAAGCGAATCGCCGTACACCGCACGCCGCGCTAAGGTAAGCGCAGTAGAAAAGTGTCGGATCAAGCAGCTAGAAGAGGCGACCAATAAGCAGCGAGCACAAACCCCGCCCCTTGGTAAATCCTGCACCGCTGTAGATCAAATTACAGTCCCTGTAGTTTAAAAACTTTTTCTTCGACGTTTTTTTTCAAAATTCATGGTAAAAGCTAGTTACGAAGAAAAGTTACACGATTTGCAATTTTTAACAGCAATCGGCAAAACAAATTCGCTTGTTAAGATGAGAAAAATAGGATGAAAGATTGAAAAAAATATATGTGCGAAGTCGCCCTAAAGCAAATTTTTGTTCAATATAATTTGCGTACAACGCGTCTAATCGATGACGCTCATCTTCAGCTCAGTGTGCACCGCACATTCGGTCGGGCGGAATTCAGAAAATTAACAGAAGGAAGAAAATTGAACGTTTACATCTCAAAACTCTTCCGGGACTCATTTTTCTAGAGAAAACCTCACCTTCGACCTGGAAATGAAGAAGAAACAGGCGGCCAGTAAGAGTCCTTGGATGGTTGCTTGAGTGTCACTGAACTTGACTCCGTCGAGGTAGAGAACCGATAGAGAGTAGGCCGAGACAAGAGCATTGAGGGCTAGGATCTTGAACATCTGCAGGGTGGTCACCAGGGTGCATCTTCCTTGTTTGATGACATGGCAAACTGGAATCTGGTTTTGAGAGAGATAGTAAGTAAATGAGAGAGAGAGAGAAAGAGAGAGGGAGAGAGAGACAGAAAAAGAAAAAAGAGGAAAAAATTTGCCAACTTTTTTTCGTGTTTCTGTTATTCATCAGAATGTCGATGATAATTGTTGTTTTTTGTTTCTGGATTGTGGTTACTTTTGGCGAGAAATCAAGTCGTCAGCGCCCCGAAGGAATAAAGACAATAGATCAAAAGTATAGAAAGAAAAACCATACTCGAAGCGATTGATGTGAATTTGCTGGTGAATGGTGCGGCGTATGAGGCGTCTCCTAGCTTGACCACCATTGCTTTGTCTTCTTCTTCGAGCTCTGCCATCAGCTTGTCCAACTTCGCTTGGGCCGTCATTGGGTTTTGTGGAACTGGTCTGAAACTTGGATTTTACACTATGGAGATGATTGTTTGTACTTTTTTAGTGTGCGTAAAATGAAATTAAAAGCTTCCAAGAGCACAAATCAGTTCTAAAATGAGACTCTCATTCCTTCTATACAATTTACAATTGTATAGGGCGATCAGTATGAATTCCATCGTTTGTTAATTATAGCCGTGAATGAAACATCCTACTCACTGGTCCATGACAACTTATACTTCATAATGAAAATCTTACGCGGGTCTGGCTCCTGGTGGTGCATCCTTGTTCTGTCTCAGTGGTCTTGCTCCTTTCATCACTAACTTCCTTGCCTGAAATTCCGGTTTTGATGAATTTCGTTGCTGTTTCACTGTTCAGAATGCAAATTCATTGAAAAGGTCGATTTACAAACATCTTCTACATGAAAACGGTCAAAAGCATTTTCAACTTGAACACATTTAAATCCGTTCGATACTTTCTATTCTCTGACATGCAGAACAATTGAAATTCTATTTATGTTGTAACAGAAAGTTTTCAGGATTTCATATGTCAAATGGTCCAATCAAGATGATCATTTTTAATAAGGATTCTATTCCTGGGTCAAGGGTTCTCATATGTATAAGGCATTCTCATGAAAACGCTTATGATTATTCTTAATTTCAATCCAAACCATACCTCCTGAATCTTCTCCGATCGTTCCTTCTCCTTCTCGGCCATTTTTTCCGGGTCATAAGGGTGCGAGAGAAGTGCGACCCCAACGTTTGCGTGCTTCAGAGCTCCGACATCATTGGTTCCATCACCGCACATCAGAGTCGTGCGACCCAGAGACTTCAGTTCGTTAATGACGCGTTCCTGAGACAGGATTCATTAGCGGAAATTTATGACTACTCCAAGTAAACATGGCGAAGAACTTTCAAAGATGCGTAATTGTTTCGGGTCATGTATTACTCATTAGGTTGTTTCTGACATGTTGGAAACTGCTATTTTCATGACACAAATGAGTAACATAAACATTACGAAAAACTTACAAAGATGCGTGTTTCCGCGCAATACTTTATTTTTGAGGTTCACTAATGAGATAATTTAGGACTAGTCCAAGTAAACGTGACATAAAACATTCGGAAATCTTTGATTTTCCGAGTCGAGCTCTACTTTATGAATGATTTTCACAACTAGGATAATGGTAATCATTGCTAGTTTATGACTACTCCAAGTCACCATGACCAAAAACTCGCAAAATGGGTTACAGTTTCGGGTCGGGCACCAATTTCCAAACAGCCTGGTTTCAACAACTTCGCGATTCCAATGTTAAGTATGATTTTATGACTAATCCAACTCGATAATATCAAAAAGGTCGGAGGATCGAAATTTTACCTTTTGTTTCGGTGCCATTCTAGCGTATACTTTGATGTGCGGCAAAAGTTCTTTCAGGAATTTGTGCTCCTTTTCCACAAGATGTTGGAATGCCTGAATTAATAGCATTCAAACTCTGAAACTACTCGAAACTCACCGGTCCAGTCACACAGAATTCGTGACCACTGAAGAACGCCAACTTCTGTTTCTTGTTCGATTCCGGCTTCAGGTCGAGTGTGACTTCTCCATCGACTGACTGAAATGTAATCTTATTAATCTCTCATTTGTTTCTTCAACGGGACACATCTCCCTGTTTATGCGCCGAGGTTAGAACAGCGGCAAAAGTGAGAGAGCGCAGAGACAATTCGCGGTTAGATAGTGTTTTGTGTAGGTTTACGGCGCTAATCGATATTCTCTTTTCATTGTATCAAAGTTCTTTTCTTTTTCAATGATGATTTATCCTTATTTCACATTCGTATGGCTCTTCGAATGTTCAATTTTTTTAAATAACACATTTTATGCTCGAAATCAGAATTTTCGAACATTCCACACTAAAAGGGAGAGTGAAACGTGCGAGTTACTGTAGTTCCAGCTATGAAATATCTCGTCCTCAGACGATTGTCAAAATTCACAAAATTTGTATATTTTGCGCACTCTCAGTACTTTGTATTGACTTGAAAAACCTTCTGTAAAACGCGATAACCTTCTACTTTCTGAACAATTACCAACAAAAAATTACCTCCCATTGGTAAACTCCATCAGTAGGTTCGTCAAGAATCATCGTTGGGATTCCCTTCTTGGTGAATTTGAGAGATTTCGCCACATGACAGGCCGTGAGTGGGTTGTCTCCGGTGATCATGACGACCTGTAAGAGGAGGCAGACGTCAGACGACATTTCGACAATTTTCTATGGTTTTTGATTATCCTACACACCTAGGCAAAGGCATAAGACAATAAAACCGCTTCGCAACCGCTTTGCCGACCTCCGCTTTCAGTTTCGAAAGTGTTTGTACTTGAATTAATGTTTCACATGACACAATGAATGTTGTGGACTGTTCCAAAGGATAGTTTAACCTACTTCAAACATTTTTACGTTACGATTTGTGAATGTGGGACGAAAAAAGTAAAATATTTTTAACTACAGTTACTGAAATTCGATCTACTCCATCGATTTGCTCTGCTTACACTTTTCAACTGCGTTTGCCGCAGTGTGTCCTACCAGATGAAACTTTCATTCTTTCAGTCTTTTCAAAACTTATAATTTTCGGAAATTTTACAATTTTAAGCTGGAAAAAAGCTCGAAATGGCTTGCAAGTGGTACCCTACATTCCCTCATTTTTCATGATACTTACTTACTTCAGATACTTCAGAGATCCATTGTTCGCGTTCGCTACGGTCAAAAACATAATTAATACGACTTTACTGACACTCGCTAAATGAAATCTCTTCTTTTTCGGTGAGTTTCAATAAGCAAGGAAAAATTTTACCTGATGAGAACTGTTAATAATCTCTCCGATCATTTCCTTGGTATCTTTCTTCAGCGGGCAAGAGATGACCACGAAACCGACAAACTTTAGGTTCTGTTCCACTTGGTCTCGGCTCATTTTGCTGACCTGAAGCATTTTCTTTGTGATTTTGACGATTTTCGAAGCTATACCTCTCCTAGGTTATCCTTTCCGAGTGATCTGATGCCCATAGCCAGTACACGAGCTCCTTTTCTGGTCAGTTTCATGTATGTTTCATCGTAATCTTCAGGAACTTCTTCGTACTGAAAATTACGCATGAGTTTGAGTTAGAGAGAGAGAGAGAGATAGAGAGAGAGAGAGGGAGAGAGAGAGAGAGAGAGAGAGAGAGAGAGAGAGAGAGAGAGAGAGAGAGAGAGAGAGAGATAGAGAGAGATAGAGAGGGAACGAGAAATAGAGAGAGAACGAGAGAGAGAACGAGAGAGAGAGAGAGAGAGAGCGAGAGAGAAACCCAACTAAATTTTCAAATTTTCTCTACTTATTCCTTCCCACTTTACTAAATCCCGCCCCTTTCTCTCATTGGTCGCTCATTTGCAGTTTAATAGTAAACATACCATATCCTTCAGGATCTCTGGTGCTCCCTTCACCGCCGCATAGAAGTTGGTCATCGAATCGTTGGGGAGATTGTATCCGGCCACTGTCGTCATACGTTTCAGTGCTGAGGAGAAGTGGAACCGTTGGATTATCTTACTTGCGTAGACCGTTTGACCAGTTGACTTTGACGATTTTGGCGGGATTGCGACATTATCTGTAATAAACTTGTTCACATTAGGGCTGTGAGTACGGAAATTGCGTTAAAAAACCATCAAACGTTAAATTAACTAATATTCCAAATTTTGCGGAATTCGTCGAAAAAATGTTAAATCTATCAAATTTTGTTAAATCTGATCATTTACCACAATCAGTGATAGTTAAATTACCGATTTTCGAGTTTATCAAAGTCGTTAATCATTAAAACCAATTTAACGAATCAAATTTTTGACTGCCTTTTTGGGAAACCTGCAATAATTCAGAAAAATCTTCTGATCTTTAATAAATCGTTAAAACACGATAACACATTTGACTGAAATATGTTAGAAATAACATGAAACAAAACATAAAAAATGATGCCACAAATTTTGTTGAAACTATCACTCAAAGTTAAGCTCATCATATTAATCGTTTGAAAGATAGTTTGGGCTAGATTTAAAGAAGCTTATAATTCTTAAGGAATTCTCTCTCATTATGCCTTCCTTCATGATAATTTTAACCAGCTGGTCTTCTTTTGTTTATTACTGTTAGTGAACATATGTAAGTAAGGAATCTTCTGATTTTTAACAAATCGGTGGAAGACAATGACACCTTTGACTAAAATAGGCTGAAATCATTTCATACATCTGGCATTTATAACGAAACAGTCACCCGAAACATTTACATGTATGCTTACAAGGGGCACATTATTTTTTGTAGTAATTCCCTGTTTAAACTTCTGTCGAATTTCAGCTTACTACCTAGCTAGTGTTTTAAACCTTATCCAAATTTGAAGTTTTCATGAACGAAAAATGATTCATGATTCAGATGACTGTTTTTTTATAAATTACATCTGGCTGATGCTATCACTTCTCTTCAAATCATCGTATTATCATGGTTTTTGTTCTTAATAATAGGGAATCTCACTCTTCTTGAAAGTCCAGTTACTCCATTGAAGACAGGCTTGTTCAAGCGGATCTCCGACCAAATCATCATCGAAAAATACCAAACTGTGACACGTGGCGAGAACTTGAACCGCTTCGGCAGGAGCGTCATCAACTGACTTCTTCATACCATCTTTGTCGGCGCTGGAAGTGGAAAGGGTTATTAACTTTGTTGGTGGTCCAATTTTTTTCTTTTTTTCATTTTTTGATGAAAAAAAGAATCTTTCAACAGAAAATGTGGAAGAAGGAAAACACAAGTTTTCAGATCATTAACTTCAAGAAACATTCTCAAATAAAATTTTAATTTTATCTATTTTTCCAAATTAAATTCTAAAGACTATCTATTTTCGACCAAATCATGAACACATAGATATGCGAGGAAATACAAATTATTAACTCTATTGGTGGTCCCCGTTTCTCACAAGAAAAGCTCACCTTACAGCGATTCCTTCCACAACCAGATTGTCAGTTGTGAGTGTTCCTGTTTTATCGAAACAACACACGTCGACTTTTCCTGCGAATGGAATTCTGAACGGTTCTGTGCAGAAGATTCCGAGCTTCTGAAGGGCGACCAGTGACGAATTGACTGCTAATGACAATTCTATGGGTAATTCTGGAGGGACGACAGAGGTGATGATCAACGTGCACTCCAGGAACAACTTGTATTTGTTGCGAGTTTCGTCTTTGACTCCTGAAATGTTTCTCTTTCTCTCTCTCTCTCTCTCTTCCTCTCACTCTCTCTCTTCCTCTCTCTCTCTCTCTCTCTCTCTCTCTCTCTCTCTCTCTCTCTCTCTCTCTCTCTCTCTCTCTCTCTCTCTCTCTCTCTCTCTCTCTCTCTCTCTCTGACTCTTTTCTCTCTCTCTCTCTCTCTGACTCTTTTCTCTCTCTCTCTCTCTCTCTCTCTCTGACTCTTTTCTCTCTCTCTCTCTCTCTCTCTCTCTCTCTCTCTCTCTCTCTCTCTCTCTGACTCTTTTTCTCTCTCTCTCTCTCTCCGGATTTAGAAACAAACCATCAATCCACAGATAAACCGATGCAGCGATTGCGAAGAAAAGAAGGAAAATGATGAAACAGAAGGTTTCCATGTTGTTTGCTGTCACCCTCTTGACTCCGAACATGATAGTTCTGAAAAGGGTTTTAAAATCATTACAGTTGATCAATCTGGATGAAATCATATAATTTATATTTTAGGGTATCGAGTCTCATGCGTTCTCATGATTCTGAAAAATTGGCAACTGTTGACACAGAAAAGTAATCTAAAGCCCGAGTAGCATAAATCCTCTATTTTTCAGTGCCATTTCATGAAACCTTGTTTGCCAAATGATTGACAACTGGTGGAAACACTTTTTTTAAAGGTAATTTATCAAACTTTCATGCAGAAACATTTACCTCAACAATTTTCCTTGGTTAGTATTGAATCCGGTTCTGATCACATAGCAGAGACATCCGTTGTCAGGGGATTTGATGTCACCACCTTTTCCTGAAGAAATATACAGTTAAATCGATGATTACAGAGTAAGTTTCATCTACTCAACAAGCACGTAATCCTCGCTAGGCTCGAGCCCACTTTCTTTTCCCTTCTTCTGTTCATTAAAAACAGAATTGGTTTTCAAGAGCAAGATTTTCGCTAACTCTTCTTTTCTCTCTCTCTCTCTCTCTTACGGTCACATTTCTCCTCTACCCATCTTCCAATGAAAATTAAAATCACCAGACGGAGTGTGCTGAACAATCTTGGTTCCTCCAGAGATGATGTGCAGCCTGCTGTCTTGTCCGAGGTCTAGATACCTGTGGCTCTCTACTGTCTCTATTGGCTCCTGAAAGATTGTTTGAAAAATGTGTTTTCAGCTGGTTATAACTTTTTTTCAATCTTTTACCTTCGCCTCCCGGGAATTAACTATTTATCTGTTTTCCTCACGCATGAAAAGCGAAAGCTACTTATTTTCTCTTCGAATCTATTCTGACAATGGAAAATGAAGTAATTGGAATCGTGATTATTCTCCAACTGTCAAAGTTTAACCCTTATGCTAATTGTAATTGCATTTATTTAAAAAACAATCATCATAATGCCCACCTTCATCTGTGGTACACTTTCTCCTGTCAGCATACTTTCGTCAACAATACATGAACCACGGAGGAGCAGAATGTCACAGGGTACAGTATCTTCTTCGGTCGATCTTCCTATAAAAATCATTTTTTATTGAATTTTCATGCTTGGATTGTCTCGAATTGTTTTGTTTTGAATTTCTTCATAAATGGTTGAAATCTTCATTTATATAAATCAATATAATTACAAGTTAAGAATATAATTGTTCTTCAAAATTCGTCTTTTTATACTAAAATACCGATTGGCATCTTTTTTTCACATATTACTTCGAAAATTAAACGGTTATTTCAAAAAAACTTCGAAACGATTAACTTGTTAAAACTTGATTTTTAGAATTTAACAACACCTTTTTGAGCAGAAAAATACTTTTCTTTTCCTCGATTCCATGTATTTTGACTATTACAAAACTTACCAATGGATATGATATCACCAGCAACGAGGTCTTCTGACTTTACCTTGGTCCATTTCTTGTTGCGGTATACCTGTAACGTAATTTTTGTAACTGAAGTTGAAGGAGAGAAACGAACACTGAAGTTCATGTAAAGTCACTGTGAAAGTGTCAGGGTTCTAAAATTCTCGAGAGGACTTGGGCCAGAAAACTTCATTCTAGGCGCTCTAGTACGATGGGATCACTGTTACAAAGGACAAATACAAACTACGGCTATGAATAAAGTTATGGAGAACAACCTAGGTGATTCTATTTTTCCGGGACTCAATGTATTTTTCAATCTTCTGTTTTATCCATTTTAACATGACGAATCTTAATTAGTCTATCCAATTAAACTTACATTGATGAGGAAACTCTTGTTACCCATGTTGCGGATATCAGCGAGATTCTTCATTTGTTGCTTGACCAGCATCGCTTCGAACGTCATCAACATCATCAGGGTGAATAGGGAGTAGTACCACATGTCTTCGAGACACCAGAGGCCAACGCAAAAGACCTGAAATTGTATTTTATTAGGTTCATTCTATTATCAAGTACCTATTCAGTTTTGTATTTCAACTTTTATAACCAGATGATTCCATCAGATTTCATAATTTCTGGAAACTTTTGTAACAAGGACATGAAATCAGAAAAAATCGATACGATAAATCTGTCTCATACTGACCGGCAAAACAGTCAGATTTCAATTTTTGTAGTGTTCTCCGTTTTTCAAGTATCACAAAGAAAACACTGACTCAAAAGTATTTTTCTATCACTTCCTGTTAATTGTCGGTTTATTTGTTCTATTTCATTCACTTTTAGCGGAAAATAACTGTCCTGACCGGAGCAATATTTGACACAGGTTCTCGAGATTTTTATCTCACACCATTTCCTCTAGCTCAAAGCGAGACTTGTGTTTCTTAACCGCAACGCATAAAGTTTACAAATTAAAAAATGATATCTAAATGAAACCTGGAAGACGAAAAACGGTGCTGTTGCTCTTTCTATGAAGAGATCGTAGAACTGTGGAACGACCATCTCGGTTCTGTTAAACACATTATCAGAAGAGAAAACAACATGGAACTTACTTATTGTCACCATAGACGTATTTCGCTTCACTCAGTGCTTGATCCGTCTCGAATCCCTTTGACTTTTGGAAAAACTCGATTTTCCTGTTCGTGTCGAAGATTGCCGTCGAAAATCGCTTCTCTTCAGCGTCCCATGTGTAGTGGACTCTTTGGAACTCGAACCAGAGCTTGGTTTTGGAGTCTTTCTGGAAAATCGATGACTCTAATAATCGTTCGGAATATCGAATTTTGGTGACGTGGCGATAGTGGGTATTATTTTCAAAATCGAAAGCTGGATCGACGAGCCATCGACTTCAACTTTTTTTCGTTTTTTCTACAATTTCTCGAATAATGGTATTTCTATTGCTTGTTCCTTGAATCGTATCTTTTCTAGAGTGTTTTGTGATGTTTTGTGACAAGATTTTCACGAAATTTCGAAATCCAGTTTTCTTTTTTGATTTACTGAACTTTCAACAGTTAGTGGAACTCTTTAAAACTCGATCGAGATCTTCTTAAAATAAGCTGTCATACAAAACTTTTGTGTAAGTCAAGGTTAAATTTTCTGTTCAACTCAAATACAAGGCTATTTCTACAGTTTTCTGCAACACATACCTTGGTCCTCTGAAGTGGTACCAATTCCGCCCAACCGTTGTTCGCAGTTGGTTCCACGCAGACACGCGATGCTTGGTTAATGTCTTTTATCTGAATTCTCCTTTGCGTCTCTTAACTGTTACAAGAACTCACATAACTACACATCAACGCACACTTCACGTTCACCATCCAGTGACAGAAGAGTAACACCAGTGCTATTAGGACTCCTATCACTCCGTATCCAATTAACCCAAGTTCGTAGTATTCATCGATTCCGTAGACTGATGCCCAGACGTAGGTCCATGCCGCAGTTATGGCTGAAATGGTGCCGTAGAGAAAGTTGAATTTTCCGCAGTTTCCGTCATGGATTGGTGAAGATCACATAGCGGGTCAAGTAACCTTTCTTAAAACAGTTTTCTCCTTTTTCATAGAAATGAAGTCGTGCTATAAATGCTTTTATGAACTTCAAGTAGTACTGCCCAATTTTTTTGCTTCAAGAAAAGTAAGCTCTATCTCACTTTTTTGAACTTACGACTATCAGAATCAGAAATCTCGTGACACTTGCGATAGTTCCAGAACGTCTATAGAATCTGTGGAGTCCGGATCACGGTGTAAAAAGATCAAAAAAAATAGAGTGGGGGTAGAGTTTCAAAAAAGGCGCGAATCACTCGACCCCAATCAATAGATTTAATTTTACGCTCCGGATGACCGCTTTGCAGCCGTCTATTGGTATTTTTAACCATTTATTCCGTGTATTCTGCTCAATTGTAGTCCTTATTGAACAACAAAATTGTTTTAAAAGTTATTGTAAGATATTTCGAGGAGACTAACCAGTATTGATATTGAAAATGTAGTTAAGGTCTCGCTTTGAAAATTTTGCAAGTAGGCGATTTTTGACCGACCATCTTTGATTATCCCGCCCCATTACGCCCATTTTTGGAATGGCCAAAAGTGTTACACCGTGGCGGATTCTAATGGAAAAAATTTCGTGACACGTGGACTATTTTTCCGTCGAATCAATTTCATCATCAAAATTTACCTATTACGGGCGGAACATAGAGATGTGCCCATATCGGCCTCGGTCGATATGGCGTGACCGACTCAACGAGTTGGTCCACAGCCATTACCTCAAATAATCAATTGTCAATATCACCGTTTCGTTTCCATAACTCGGAAGACAGGTATTGACATCGCGACGAACGAGCGGTTTAATGGACACGAGGACAAACGACGAATCAATGAATTTATAGTTATTTGTACATAAAACACACAAAAATATATGAGAGACCGGAAAGTTTGGAACCATCAATAACATGAGCTTGTGAACAAAATCGATTTTAGTCATCACTTCTTGGCGGCATCCTTCTTCGGTCCGAGTGGCTGGCCAAGGTCCTTACCACGGAGTTTCACCCCGAGAGCGCGTTCCATTTTGGCTAGGATCTGCTGGTTTGGAACCGCCTTTCCGGACTCATACTCGCCTACAACTTGCGGCTTCTCATTGATTGCCTGAAATTTTTTTTGTATTGAATTCTTCATGGACTGACGCAATGAGTCATTAGCGATGAAACGACGTCTATTCGGAGATATTTCTATTTTTAAAATTTTTTGCCAACGAAATAAGAACAACTGCTTTTAATAAAACTAACCGTAGATAGATCCTTCTGGCCCCATCCTTTGGCAGCACGAGCTTGCTGCATAACCTTTCCAAGGTTGAGCGAAACTCGGTCGTGATGAAGTTTCTCAGTTTCCTCATCTAGTCTGAATAGACACGTAATGAAATGCAAACGCAATTAAAAACCTCGCCGTGTCTTTGTTTGAAAAATGCTGACGATTGCCACCGGCCATCATCTTCTTCTGAGTATCGATCGCGACTCCTGCTCTTTGAGCAGAGTTCAGAGCCTGGAATTATCTTACATAGGGTTTCACTACACTGGAAGAACATAAATATTGCGGTCTAGTTCTTCCAGACTAACTAATACACTTTATATGTGAAAACATACCGATTGCGACTTCAGAGTCTTAGCCGCTTGTGGTCTCTTCGAGATGACGACTGGGGTGAAGTCAGCTTCTCCTGGGACTCCGTACTTGGACATGATTTGGGTTGGGAGATAAGTGTGAAAGTCTAAATAGGGCTTTTTATGCGAAAAAAAACACGTAGACCACGAGAAAACAAGATTGTGTAACGTGTCGAAAGAGGTTTCTAGAAAAAGAAAGAAAATACGGAGTGTCACGTTACGTGCGGTGTATACACTTAGGACTGAATATCACGCGCTTACAGTATCCACTGCACTGAAAACTAAAACTGATTTATTTCATTGGTTTCACGGCTTATATAACACCTTCCTTGATCTTTTCTCTGTACCATTCCTTATCGCAAATGATCATGGAATCACTTCGACCTGAAAATTCGCGGTACTTCATGTGATAAAACCTTCCAACCTTCTACACAGTCGTTGAAGCTGTCGATCAATAGCGTAACCATGGCAGACGATCTTGAGAGAAAAAAAAAGATAGAGAGAGAGAGAGAGAGAGAGAGAGAGAGAGAGAGAGAGAGAGAAAGATAGAGGAGGGGAGGGTTGGAGAGTGCCTGACGAACATACACACAATCTGAACTTTGTGTAGGTTAACAAGCACCACCTTTTTCAAAGAAATCTCAGATGGTACTTTAAACCTTCGAACTAGCATATTCGTGCCTTCCGTGTAATTCGTCGGGAAGTAACCTCCTTCAAGAATTGCCACCACCTTGCCCAGGTACAGTTCATTGAACAGTCGTGCCATGGGACCATATCCTGGGGCTTTCGCTCCCTGACCGTTGCCCAGCAACACATCATAGTAGCCGGCGTCTAAGCCTTCTGCAATTATGATCAATTGCGGTTTGTTTTCTCTGAGGACTGGAAAGACGAGGTGGTGGAAGATGGAGAGGTAGTCGCCTTCTGTGTTCATCGTGCCGTTGAGGGGAGCGAAGGGGTGTTTTCTGAAATTCTGGGTGAAAAGAGAGAGAGAGAGAGAGAGAGAGAGAGAGAGAGAGAGAGAGAAAGAGAGAGAGAGAGAAAGAGAGAGAGAGAGAAAGAGAGAAAGAGAGAGAGAGAGAGAGAGAGAGAGAGAGAGAGAGAGAGAGAGAGAGAGAGAGAGAAAGAGAGAAAGAGAGAGAGAGAGAGAGAGAGAGAGAGAGAGAGAGAGAGAAAAGAGAGAGAGAGAAATCTGCATTTTTGTTATGAAAAAAAGTAAAAGGGGACTCTGAGCGTAGCGAGGACTTTCTGCTTGTATACATATACTACACATAACTTTATTCGAAATTCCAACAAATAGCAATAATCAGTAAAATGATTACGGTCATAAAATTATTTCCCAGCCTAGTCGAGTTACAGTAGTGTCGATCATTGCAACAGCAAATTGTTCCTGTAATTACGGTTGGATGAAGTTACTGTACCAGTACCGTATACCTTTCATTCCAAGTAGGTCAGTTTCCATGCATCGGTTCCGGATACTCTGAAAAAGAGTTTTGACGAAAATCGCATTAGACAGGGTTTTTAAAAAGCGAGCATCATAATGACCGTATTTGCCAGATACCGTAATCCACCGTACTCACATTACACAAAACCGAACTACAACCCATCTTGACAACCTCATTGAGTTTAGTCTCTTCCATGAACTTGTAGCAGTAAGGTTCGCCTAATCCCATGATAGGACTACAGTTCTCTGTAAAATTATTTTTGAGGATTACTGTAATCCTAATTCACCTGTGTCTTGATACGTCTCCTGCAGTGCATGGTACTTGAGAGATGAGTAGCATCGAATCTCGTAGGTACTACTCAATTGGGTTAAGGAGAATAATAGTATAGAAACAGCAATAAACATCGAGACGGCAAGACGTGATTCAACATCGATTTGTTACACTTGAATGACCAACGCCGATCGAGAAACCACTTTTTTGGAACCATCTCTCTCTCTCTCTCTCTCTCTCTCTCTCTCTCTCTCTCTCTCTCTCTCTCTCTCTCTCTCTCTCTCTCTCTCTCTCTCTCTCCCCTCACACACTCCGGGGACTTATCCAGAACGCTTTCCAACAACTTTGAAAAAACTTCATTTCTTGAAACTCAACAATAACCCAACATTCTTAAATCAACAGTATTCCCAAAACAGCCAGGACGACCATAATATTGATTTTCATTCTTGTTGAGTTTGTAATTGGGACGTTACAGTAGTCTCTATCGTTGCAACAGCACACTTTTCCTGAATTCACCTTGTTTTCTACGTTATAAACCGAATATCACTGTGTGGGTAAAACGTGTGTACTTTATGAAATGTCATAAGACCTTGCAAAGATAGTATTGAAATAGAGAGACGCAGAGATAATGCTCCGTTAGAGAGTGTTTTGTGTAAGTTTACGTGGCTCTCGGCTTCCCTCCGAGAGACACATCTCCCTGTGTATGCGCCGAGGAGGTGAGGACAGTGGCGGAAAAGAGAGAGCGCAGAGAAATTCTTGCGCGCGTAAAATGATTTGTGTAGGTTTACAAAGACAATCGATATTCTCTTTTTATTGTATCATAGAAGTTTCTATTTGCAATGATTATCTGAACCTGAATGGACCAGTGCGCAGCAGGCGCAGACGGAACGATACCGTGTGATACTTTTGGAGGTCACAGAGTCCGTACAACTGTGAGCAGTAACTCAGGAAAAAATCTAATTAGACCTAGAAACTTAAGTGTAAGACCTGCAAAAAGTGAACAAAAATATGGCAAGACCTAATTCAGAGGTTAGCAAGTCTTATACTAAGATTACAAGGTAGACATTATCAGGTCTTATAAAAACCCTTGGTGATGTAAAAATTTGATTCCTGAGAATACGCCACGTTTACTAGGTCTTATACCAAGGTTACCAGGTCTTATAATATTCAAGGTCTTATGTGGAGGTTACCAGGTATTATTATTATTAACTTATCAAGTCTTATACCAGAGTTGCCAGGTCTAACCAGATTTTTTTCCTGAGAAGCAGGGAGATGTCGATTATAACGTACCGGAAAGGTGAAGAATCGGATCATTTTCCACTTCAAAACAGTCATTACCAGCAGCCTAAAAATGTATGAAAATAGTTATTCGTGGTGAGTTTCTTGAGAATCCATCATTTTTACGTTGTTCTGAGGACGCATGATGCACAAGATTTGAAAATCGAATAAGAATGAAGTCTCAAAAAAGGCGCTAGTCTGTCGACCCCAATCAATACTTTCAATTTTCGCACCGGTGGACGCTATACAGACGTCTATTGCTATTTTTTCCATTTTTTTCATACAATCTGCAAAATTTTAATCTTCATTGAACGAGATAAATTTTAAAGTGGCTTTAAGATATTTTGAGGAGACTAACCAGTATTGATATCAAAAATGTAGTTAAGTTCTCGATTTGAAACTTGAAATGATAGTATATCAATGAGCATGATGTAACACTTTCAGCCATTCCGAAAGTGGGCGTAACGAGGGCGGGACAACCAAGGATGGTGATCGGTCAAAAATCGCTTAGTTGCAACATTTTCAAATCGAGGCCTTAACTATATTTTCGATATCAATACTGGTTAGTCTCTTTGAAATATCTTACAATAACCTTTGAAACAATTTTCTTGTTCAATAAGGAATAAAAATGAGCAGAATAAATGGGTAATAATACCAATAGACGGTTGCAAAGCGGTCATCCGGAGCGGAAAATTGAATCTATTGATTAGGGTCGACTGATTCGCGCCTTTTTTGAAACTTCACCCCCACTCGATTTTTTTTACCTTGGTACACCGTGAATTGTCACTTTTTCAATAGGTCAAATGAACATTCACTCGACTTACATTGCAAATGGCTTTGGAACACCCCATCTTGACAACTTCAACGCCTTTTTTTGCAACGGCTCGATAACAGTACACTTCGCCCATACCGAACAACACAGAGCATGAATCTGTAATTTGATGAAAATAAAGAGTTGAAAGGGGGAGATTTTGAAAAATCATCCATTTCTCGTAACATACTCGATCAAGAAACCATTTTTATGATCCATCATGATCAACGATGTACTAGCAATGTTCGGGAAACTATCGGATCCCATGAAAAGAGAGACAGATGAAGAGAGAGAGAGAGAGAGAGAGAGAGAGAGACAGAGAGAGAGACAGAGAGGGAGAGAGAGAGAGAGAGAGAGATAGAGATAATACCTGTTGTTTTAGCTGTTCCGTCGAATTCAACCGAATTCCCGCATGATATCTTCTTCACTTTATTCGCATCATCATCCGCATCGACGGCAACCAGAAGTGCCAGGAACCAAAAAGCGAGCATTCTACGAAACCACGGCTGGTAGAAATGACGTCAGAAGCGACCTCAGTGAATACGTGACTTTTTTTCAAAATGTGTCATCTCAAAAGAGGATCACAATGTTGACAAATGAACCCAGGGGGTCAAGAAGATGGGCTAGACTACACCAGTAAGGTCTTGACACCAAACCCAAGGAATCTGAAAGTTATTCACTGTCGAAGTGGGAACGACACGATATTTGCGCAGTACTGAAAAATCTAGTACTGCGACCTCAATTTTTATTGAAAATCAGAGAAAATCTGAGTTTTTGAAGATACCCGTATTCGCTTTGGAGCGACGACATCCTCAGAGAAGACTCTTGTGCGCCAATAACCATGGACCATGATCAACCTAGATGTTTTCGATCCATGATGGTACATAACAAAAATATCACGACATCTCAAACTTCATGGTGTTTCTTTACACGAATATGGTATGCTTCAGACCCAGGCTATAGGTCATAAATCCGAAGACCTTCAAACAGCCCGTTCAACCTAGGTTACTTACTTCAGATGAGATAGATAGATATTTTATTCGCGGAAGGCGAGAGTAAAATATACAGAAGAGAAAGAAAATTATTGAATATGTCAAAAGTTTGTAAAATTTGTGTAAGAGTACCGACACGTCATGGATCAGACGATGAAGGAATTCGTCTTTTGCTTTGATGATGTCGTCGCTTCATCTTATGGTTACAGGCAGTCTACCTGCTTTCCTTCTTTGAGCTAGGGTGAGCAATCAATAACTTACCTCGAGCAACGTGGCCTGCCCACGCTAGCTTCCGTGCCGTGAGTAGCTTCAGAATTTCAAAATCATTAGAGTCGATATCCGCATTTTCACAGATCTTGTTCATCTTTCATTGTAGTCTTCCTATCTCTGACTAGGAAAAGTTTCTGAACCAAGTCGTCCCATGACATCGCAAACAATGGATCAACAAAAATATCATGACTTCTCAAACTTCATGGAGTTTTTCTATACAAATACAGTGTGGACAGAAAATACCGAAGTTAATCATTTGGTACACTTGTTGAGAATAGTGTTGGCTACAATAGGCCGAAAATTCAGAATGAAATCTAGAATCTTGTTCAAATAGCGGAGCTTCATGTACCGTTCCGGTATTTTATGTCAACACTGTATTTTCAACATCTGGCTAGGTCTGAACTCTCAACGTCTTTAAATCACACACGATAGTTTTATGTACGACATAAACGCTTGTGATGGATGAAAATCTCTGTCCACATCCTTCCGACTTGCCTCATTCATTCTTTTGATACATTCACCTTCTTTTTCCCACGAACTTGGATGAATAGAAATCTCTTACGAATTCTACCGTATGAAAGGTTCGTGAATTTTTAGTGTGGGAAGGTCACAAAGTTAAACTTTATTGCAAATGCCCAATTATAGATCAGTTAATACTTTAGTAGGCTGGATGACACCTGAAAAAAACAAGTTGGAGAGAGAGAGAGAGAGAGAGAGAGAGAGAGAGAGAGAGAGAGAGAGAGAGAGAGAGAGAGATCAAACCTTTTACTTTCTTCTCTCCATCAGCACGCACTGTATGGGAGAGAAATAACAGTTCTTGAACTGGTTCAAAGCTCGCGTGTCGATGTTGTGAGCTCTCTTGTAGAATCGCATTGGACGCCTGGAATATGGAATCTGATGACTTATTTCCTTAAGGTCTTACATCCTGGAAGATCCGACGTCAGCGAACTGCAGTTGTTCTGGAGCTGGGTCAGCAATTGCGGCGCTGACAAACCTGGAAGGATTGATCGTATTCTCTAGGATTGATTGGTGCTACGGATAGAGGTCTCCATTACACATGGAGAAAGTTCGATCTCTGTCGAATCAACTTATACACACAGCATCTTCTATCAACCAACCGTCACTTCTTAAAGTTCAGAGGAAGCAACTCTGATTGGATCCAATTACAGAACTAGTTTGGGAATAACAGCCCCTGAAGGCAGGGAGCCCAGCAATCTGAACCATCGTCAACGTCAAGAAGGCCTAGAAAAATTTTTTTTTTGAAAATTGAAATTTTTTTCGGAATTCATTCTACAATCTGACATTTATT
>OZ022253.1:4406790-4436790 GCA_963978915.1 Caenorhabditis parvicauda
TGAAACCGTGGTTTGTGGTGGTCTTGGCGATTGGTGCGTTCGCTGACACCCCACACCTCACTACGGATGACTCAAACCTTGTTAATGCCATACAAGGGTTTGCAACACAGCTCCAGTGTGTGCTGAATAGCTGCTCGAATCAAGTAAACTTTGAAAGAAATTTTAAAGAAAAATAAAAGTACGAAAAAAAAGTTTGAACTTACAGTAACCCGAAATTCCACGTTTGAGCACGTTTCAGTTTTCTTTTCATTTATTTTTTCGAAATTCATTCGAATTGATTCTGTTTTTGATTATATCGCATCTTAACATTTGTGTAAGTATAGTTTTCATTTTTTTAACCGAGCAATTGAAAGCTCATCCATACCCCCATTCAGGTATCTTGGTACAAGAACGACAAGCAAATTTTTGCCGGGACAAAGATAATAAACCAAGATGATGTGAAGGCCTACAAACTTCATCACAATATTGATGTTGATTATGAAAAAGGTGATTTCTCCCTGTTTCTCGGTTTGAATTCTGCTTCAGGTTGCAATGGTCAGTGTGATGATTCGAAACCCTGTGCGAACGGGTTGGCTTGCGTAGACAACCAATGTTGTGCTTGCCAGAGAGAGGAATTCACCCTGGTCCTGAGGAATTTAACTTTTGAAGATTCTGGAAGGTACAAATGTCAGCTTGGAAATCAGTCTGAGCTGTTGGAGTTCCAAGTTGAAGTTCTGGGTTCGTCTACTTTTTGAACATTTTCATTCTGATAGTTCCCAGATGTTTAATATTTTAATAGGGGTTTTCACTTTCTTTGACCTTTTCATCTATTTTTTCGAAATCATTATTTTCCACAATGCGATGTGTGCCTCGCGGATGGTCTTATAAAGCAGTTGCAGAGCGGCTTTATTCACCTATCTCTGATTAGCAGTGTTTTTTCTCTGAAATATCATATTTTATTCAGAATCTGGACTTCAAGGAGGCTTCCATCAAAATATCTCCTACGATCACGACCAATGCTGCCAAGAGAAAGGAATATCTCCACTGTGTAGAGGAATGTGCAAGCCATCTGACATGGAAGTTCATCACTTCGACCCAACAAGGTGATTTTTCTCTAGACATCATTCATCATGATTGAATCAAGGCGTAGGTGTTGCACTTTTCCGGGACGCACTTTACCCCCAGTGGGTGATCATGTGATGATCAAAGTTATGAAATTGATGGATCACTTATAGTTCAGACATTAAACAACGTAGGAATAGGATTTTCTTGTAGTTTTCTTCTGTTTTATTCAACTAGCTAGCGAAATTATCATTCGTGTAATGAAAATATCGGGGATACGGTTGGATAATTATACATTTCGAAAGAAGCCCTCAATGGAAATTCTAAAACAACTATTTCATGATACGGTTGTTTAAAAAAATCTATCGCTGGTTTCTGCGACGTAGTCTCGCCGTGGATGGCTATGTCAAAAGGGACGTTTGATCTGAAAAATAATTTTTTCAATTTTGTGATTTTTGAATATCGCTAAGAGAACACATGTGAAGCCCAGAATTCTTCGTTCAACACTTTAAGGATCATTCATCAAAATGAGAGGAAAGACTCTTATCACAATTTTTATCTATCGGGATTTAGAAAAAAAGAGCTGAGGACTACCGAGTTACAATGAAATTTAATCGTTTATTGATGAGTTTTGGACAAAAATGAGTTTCAGCTGCAAAACAGACGACTACAAGCACTTTTTGTCATGTGCTACCGACAACGGAACAAGAAGTCATATCCACTGCTGCAAAGCTCAACTGGTGCCAAGTTTCTGTTATGACTTTTGCAGCGCTGACTTCAAGGTGAATTTTCATTTTTTTTTGTGGTAGGGATGATGTAATATATGGTTTCTAACTCTTTTTAGTGTGAAAGTTGAAAAATGCAACCATTCGTTCTTTGTAGCATAGTCTAAATAGGCGGGACAGGGTTGAAAACATGAAATAATCGTTGTTTTTCACTCTTATTTTGAATTTGATGTCAATTTTGTTCTAATGTGCTTTAAAACCAATTAGAAAGAAGAGAGATACAACCGAGAAGCAAAAATTAGCAATATTTTCGGTTGTTTCATCCGTCCGATTTTTTTTTCAATGATTTGGCAAAAAAATCTCAGAAACAGATTTATTTTCGAGTTTGGAGTAGTTCTTTTTTGTAACGATGGGTAGGTGGGCGGGGCTAATTATTGATTTTTCGAACTTCCTGATGACAAATTTCAGATGCTCCGTCGCTCTCACCGTCTATGTCTCTACTATCTCCCAGAAATCTTCTCCTGTCTGGACCGAGCATACCGTACGTTGAATGGAGGTCTTCGAAAAAATGTCGGAACACATTATTCTGCGTTCCAAATCGAAAAACCAATAGGAAAATGATTGATAACACAGTTTTCTTGTCTACCTCAAAACTAACAAAAACGCTCAAATAAATTTTTGGCTTGAGATTTTGACGCACCTTTCGTGAATATTAAGTTAATCTTGAAATTGTGAAATTGAAATTTTTGGAGTGAGAGAAGGAAATTTTTCGAAATATCATCTTTTTCAATAAAAAATCACCCATCACTTCAGAATCTGACAAAAAATACCAATTTTAACGTGAATTTTTATCATAATCGTGGATACTGAATGTTTTTCATATAATTCTCGAAGTCTGAACGTTCACTGGACATGTTAGACTTAAAAATGACAATTTAATTAAAATTAACAACGAATTCCAAATTTCAGTGCCGTTCCCCGAACCTCCAAGAGAAGTCGTCGTGAACGCAATTGAACACGACAAGCTCCGCGTCTGCTGGAAGGAGCCTAACGTCTATGAGGTGAACAAGCAGTACCCGGTGAAGAATTACAGCGTGTACTACAAGGAACTGCCAAATATCATGCCACTTTTTGGTGGAGATGGGTGAGCTTTGGGTTTGTGGAGAAAACGTAGAAGATGACTTTTGCCGTTGGACATTAAATGATTCTATCTTTTCATTCTCAGTAATTTTCAAAAAGTTCTAGAGAATGAGGCCATTTTCAAGTAGTTTTGAAAATCTCCTGCCATGTTCAGTAATGTTAAGAAATGTTTAGAAAACTGAGTTATACAAATATTCGAAGTTTTTTTTTATTTCAGAAAATACATTTGTTTTCGATGAATTTCTTGTAAACTTCAAAGACGATCGTTCTCGGGAGGTTTCCAAAAATATGATAGTTTTTGGTATTTCTCGAAAATTTACAGAAAATACGGTGATGATCAGAATTTAAAAAAATTTCAAAAACATCTGGAAACTTGAATGAGTTGTTTAATCGTCTGTTATCGTTTAAATTTGACATGAACTTACAATTTTCGAAAATTTTTCGAATTTTCCCTTTTCCGTTTCTTATTAATGAGAAAAGTTGTGATTTCAAATTACAAAAGACGCTGAAAATTCTAGAGAAAAGGTTTTCTCGGTGAATTTTCAGAAAACTCTAATAGAAACTGTTCGTTTTCAGGAGTTTCGAGAAAAACCTAAACGGTAAGAGAAAAAGGGTCCTTGAAAAGTTGTCATTTTCGACAGAAATACCCTATATGGAGGCAATTTTCAGTCTCTCACCACTTCTAGCTGGCGACTATATGGAAGACGTTGAAGAGAGCCCAGACGATGATGTAATGTATGAACAGAAAGAAGATTCTAGAAGAGACAAGAGAAGCTTTGCTATGAGGAAGGTGGGTATTTGAGATTTTGAAAATTTCATAACAAGCTTTTTTCCTTTTAGAAAAGTACTGTAGAACACTGTAGGTTGGAAAGTGTGAGCAACGCGAGCGGGATAGAGTATCGAATTCCAGTTTCTGTAGTTCAAAAAATTCATTCTTCCTGCCTTTTTCATCCCGGAGTCACGAATCGTAACCACCCCCAACCCGCAGAAATGGTCAAAACACCTGCGAATATCTTTTTGACAAGAAGGTTTCAGATTGACCATGGTCCCGAAGAGACAATAGTGAGAAGAACGAAGCGAACAGCAGTAACCATCGTCACAAGGGATGAGGCAACCAACACAACGACTGTCAGAGATTTGACATTCCAGGAGGTGATTTTTCTTCTTATCGATTTTTTCACCTCAACATTCAACTTTCTAACAATTTCATACAAAGATCCAGTGTCTGTATGAGTGGAAACGGTATTTATCTATGGTCTCTGATTGATTTCTCGAAAAGATTCTTGAGAAATTGACAGTGAAAAACGAGTTTCGAAAATACCTCGGAACAATTGAGTAAATTTTCGGTCGTTGATATCTCGAAGCAATTCCAATTTCAAGGTTAGATCGATCAATACTTAAGTTAGAAGATTCTGATATTGATTCATTGATTCAGCATGTGCTGCGGCCGCAAAGCGGTTCAAGTTTCAAAGCTGAGTCATTCAATAATAATAATACAAGTATTGATTTTTATATTCGTTGCGGTTGTGAAGCGGTCCGAAGTCTCAATTAACTCAACATCTTACAGGTCAACACAACCGATCGCTGTGTAACCCTATCTGACCTCCGTTCCGCGTCGCACTACTCGATCTACGTGGTGGCAAACAGTGACTATGGAAGCTCCCTTCCCAGCATGCGATCATTCGCAGCAACCAATGTCCATGTGGTCAGTAACAATGCGTCACTTCCGGACTCGTTTGGTATGATTTTCAAGTTTTTAAAAAGCCGCGCAGCACATCTTCCTGTTTATGCGCCGAGGTGAGACCAGGGGCAAAAATGAGAGAGCACAGAGACAATTCGAGGTTAGAGAATCTTGTGTAGGTTTACGGGGCTAGTCGATATTCTCTTATTATTTTATCGTTTAACTTTTCATTTCCAATGATTATTTGTCCTTTTTTACATTCGTTCGACTATTTGAGTGTCCAGAATATTTTCCAAATGTCCTGAACACATTTAATGCTCGAAGTCAGAAAATTCCAACATTCCACACAAAAATTAAAAGTAAAGTACGTGAGGGACGAGAAACGCAGAGAGAGAGTGTGATAATGTTGGAGTGTGTTAGAGTATGCGCACCTTTAAGCAGTAGCGGGATGAAGTAAAACCTAGCTTAATCGTTACCTTCCAGATGGTGATTAGATCGTTATGAGATAGTGTGACCATATAGCATTTTTCCCATTGAAATTGTTTTTTATCTCTCAAAAGTCGTTGGAGAACTAGTGTTGCAAACAACGAGAGTTTTTTTCAGTAATGTGAACACTACAATTTTTGGTTCTCAAACTAGAATTCCAAGGGACAAATTAAATTTCATTGCGAGGTTATCTACCGACAGGAAATGTAACATCATCTTTGACAACATAACTGATACAAGTATGCAGAAATGTACTCTAAAACAAAATGCTGTGCATGTGTACGACGTGTGCTGTAAGAAACGGTTTATGTACGACACCGGCTGTAAGTAAAATTTCATGTACAACATGCTGTGATGAGCGGTTTATGTACAAGAAAAAATGTCTGAAATTCAGAATGCTGTCAAAAAGCGAACGTTTCTGCGTTCTGCGCACCGAAAATGTGCAATACAGCGGAAGACCCAACAGCTTTTTCGACCATATCACTAGCGACGACGTGTAGAGGGGAATGGCATAAGGTGATTTTATTTTTATCTCTTTCTATCCTCACTCTCTCTCTTTCGTTTTTGTTTTTGAAAATTCAGTAAGTTTTAGTGTTTCTGATAACTTACAAATAAGCAGAAATCATAACAAATTAATTCATTTTGTTATTGCGTGAGTCAGAAATTGATAAAATTATCCAGTTTTCTTTTATAATGTTATACGAAAAATTGGACAACTTTTTTCACGATTTCCCACGCCCATTATTGCTGGTCGTTCACGAAGCGTATGAACTCTAATCGCAATGAATAAAGTTATTACAGTAGAAGCAAAGAATGTGAATTCTACTGTAGGCGGAAAGAATTAGAAAGAAAAAGAAAGAAATATTATCAGTGTTCATGAAGATTTGAAGGATAATTTGAAATTCTTAAGGCATCACCCTGCATAGCCGATGGTCGAAATCATACCGATTGTTGTCGACGTCGCGGCGTCGAAGGAGAATGTCTGAAGATCTGTGAAGGAGACACGCAGCCACTGGGTGTTCATGCGGTACTTTGCCTGAATTTGGATCTGCACGCTATTTATCAGTGCATGAGACAAGGATATGGTGAGATTTCAAGAGCAAAATGATAGAATATCAGTGTGATTACTCGAGTAAATTTGGAAATGGCACGATCTATTGCACTTTTTCCTAGATCTAATCTACTTTCACCTTAATTCTAGGAAAAAGTAAATTAGACCTGATTAGGTCTTGTTAACTTTTCTATCTCCAGTTTTCAAATGTCAAAAAAGTGAGGATAAAATAAAAGAAGTTGAGAATTTTCATGGCGTGCAAAGTTGCTCATGAAAAGAGTGGAGGAACGCGGAAGCGGAATTGGAAAAAATGGTGAATGCGGAATTTTTAATTTGTTGAAGCGACAATTGTTTAAAGCCGAACAAACATTTCCAGAATCCCATCCATCTGCACCGGTCAATGTGACGATTCTCGACGCTACCAAAACATCTGTAACTGTCGCTTGGGAAGAGCCAGTCGCCAACGCCCACTTGGTGGACAACTACACCATGTACATCAAGAAGTTGGATCATGGAGCTGAAATTCGCACTGTGAGTGTTTTTTGCTTTCATGATCTGAGAAATATGGAGAAAAGCGATATAATCGTTTCGGCGCATTGGTACATCCAGGTTCAAGAACGTTATCCAATATTGCGTACCAGGGGTCCGGATATGGAAGCGAAACTATTTCAAGTGTTGTTCACCACCCCATAGTCCATTCCTCAAATTTTCTGTCCTCGAGATCATGTTTGGAACGCGAATAGTAAAGTGTCTGTGTCCGTAGAAAGTAAATTTCGTACTTTTTTCGTGTTCACGAGATGCGATCAAAAAGTGCGCTAGGCTCCTTGTAGATCGGTTCAGCTCGAACTGTGTGTGCTAGTAGTTTTATATGAGCTGGGTGCGCTTTCTCTCTCTCTCTCTCTCTCTCTCTCTCTCTCTCTCTCTCTCTCTCTCTCTCTCTCTCTTTCTCTCTCTCACCTTCTCACACTTTGTTTCCAGGTTTCCAATGTGAAGTCACCGCACACGGAAGAAGGTCTCGAAGCAGACACCGAGTACATTGTCTCAATCCAATCTCACTCAGCGAAAGGAGTCTCGCTACCATCGACCGCTCTCATGTTTGTCACCATGGCGGTCACACCAAAGTTCCTGTGCCCGATTGGTGAACCGATTTTCCTGACTGGTGGGTCTATTGCACTGAATTAGCCAAAAAAAAATCTCGTTTAGACGGGACCCCGATGATCTGTGACAAAATGAACACGTGCCCGTCTGGATTCAGGTAAATTTTGTGTTAAAAGTGGAAAAATTGAATAAACCCAAAAACTTTTTAAAAAAAACTAAAACTTTTTTAACAACCGGAATTAACTCTGAATGTACTCCGGAATTAACTCTGAATGTACTCCGGAATTAACTTCATATAAAGTTGAACGATAACAGAGGTCATAAAAAGAGAAAAGCAACTAAAACGATTTATTAACGATGAAAGTTTTTTTTTCACGGAAGTCAGAAGTGCAAAAAAGTCGAAAACCCCCAGAGCTGCTTATCCGCTCATTCTTAGAAGGAGTTGACCTTCAGCGTAATTCACACCCAGAGTTGGATCCTATCCAGATGTGTTAAGCATGTCACATAATAAAAATTTCATGTAGAATATTTTTGCTCGTTTTTTGGTTTCAAGCGAAATGTTTTAATTTCAAAAATGAAAGTCGATCGAACAGCGAAATCGTTAACGGTCTTTAATTTTTTAATAAATGAACTCTGTTAAAAATATTTTTGCTTATAAGTGAAAGTTTGTCGAACAATGTCTTTCTCAACAAAATTCATGATCCTATGAATGGGGGGAAAGTAATGTTACTGTTATTAACAACTATGGCATTATTGATCGACCAATTTAAGATGTTCTGGACCAGCAGAAGACGAATCCTTCTGTTGCCCGCACGACGGTGGACACTCAGATGACGAGTTCCAGATGTGCTGTGAAGAACAGAAAATGCCCCAGAACTGTAGATCTCAGTGTTACTACAATACAACTCTGTCCGAGGAGTGTAGAGGTGAATTTTTGTTGTGAAAGTCACGTACGCAAGAACCTTCATAGGTTTCTGAAAAGGTGGGATTATTATTCAAAAAGGAATCAGCGATATACTTACTATAATAACTTTATTCATTGAGAATGAAGTTAACTTTCAGATAATCTGAACATCTGGATTCAGTGTGCATCAGAGGGAAGAGATCATTTGAGGTGATTTTTGGAATTATTGTGGAGTCGCTCTGAAAAAGTTATTCTCATTTGAACTAACCGATTGGATAATGAATTCTCTGTCTTTTTTTCTCAAATTCAATAATTTTACCACATTTTGACAAAAATGAAAATTCCGAGTTCCGTTCTCAATATCTCGTGATGGATTTGGTCAAAAATGTAGGGAAATCATCAAGTTTGAGAAAAGGACAATTTGTTCTGGTTTTTTTTAAATTTTTTCGAACTCTCAACTCTCGTCTAGAAGAATTTTACTTCCGTACACACAATTTGTACTTCACACTTTAGGTGCTGCGAACAAGAAGGCGTATCCAAGGAGTGTCATGATGCGTGTAGACACCCCTTCACAGTTCCGGACACTTGCTTCTCATCGGTTCCGAAACTTCACTCTTGCTTCGCTGGAAGTCACGAACACCTACCAGCCGCAGTGCACAATGTTGAAGTGACAGCTATCACCAAGGACTCGGTGACGATCACCTGGGAAGACCTGGAAGCGAACCTGCTGGGGTACAGAATTCAGGTTATTTTGCTATTAATATCAAGAAAACTGAATATTTTGATGGGTTTCGTGGATTTTTCAACCTGTATTGGACTTTCTAAACTGGCTTTTAATGTATTTCTTCCCGAAAAAGTGAAGATCGCTGAATCTCAAGTTGAATTCTGTAGTTGAACCTTATTTTTTCTAGAAACAATGACAATTTCGCTTATGTCAAAATACGTTTGGCTCAACCTAGATGTATCAAACGATAGCGTTCGTATATCAATAGACGATACACAGTGTATTACTTATAGCGATTCAAAAAGTGGGCGTGTCGGGAGTGGAACGACCGGAGATGGTCGGTCGAAAATTGCTTACATGCAAAATTATCAAAGCGAGAACTTACCTTGACTACATTTTCGATGTCAATACTGGATAGTCTCCTCGAAAAATTTTACAGTTACTTTTGAAATTTTTTTTTGTTTAATGAGGGATAAAACTGCGCAGAGTACATGAAATAAATGAAAAATAACCACAAGGAGACTGCAACGTGATTATCCGGACCGGGAAAGTTGAGTTTATCGATTGGGCTTATCGCCTTTTTTGAGACTCCGCCCTCATTCGATTTCTGGTCTTGATACACTGTGCAATTTCGAACTTCAAGAATTAAATGAGTTTTTTTCCAGCTATTCGATGACGCTGGAGGACTTGTCAGATCGGAGAACACTTCTGTAGACATTTTCAAAATTACGAATCTGACAGCCCAGACGACCTACAAGGCGAGAGTGTTGGCGATGAACCATCTTGGTGAAGGGCCACCATCTTGGAATGTTACGTTCACCACGAAGCCGGCTCAAGGTTTGCTTTGTTTGGTGTCTAAAAACACGCTGCGGTAAACGTAGTTAAAAAGTGTGACCGAAGCGAGGGGCGGGGCACTTACTGTACTGTTTAGTTACTGTAGTCCAAAAAATTACATTTTCAGAAATTGTAGTTTAAAAAATTACACGATGATTCACGATAGAAGTCCCTCATACGAATTAAAGATGAGCAAATTTGTAGAATTATTCATAAAAAATGAGGTGATAATTTCTGTTTTCAGTTTTTTTAGGTTAACGATGAAACCTAATATTTCTTAGTTGATGAAAGTGAAAAATTGAGGAGAGAATTGTTTTTTCTATAATTAAAGATAATTTTCAGTTTACGAAGGAGATCGACCAAAGGCGCCACTTGGCCTGAAAATCATCCAGAACACTGGAACCAAAGTCAACATCACATGGCAGCCTGTGACACATAGAAGGTGATTTTTGATTTTTGGACCAATCAGGAAGGTGGGCGGGGCTTTCGCAATTCTGTAGATCATTTATATGCCAAGGTTTTGTGTTTCAGATATATTCCATATTTTGCAAGAAAAATGTTGGATCGTTTTTCTAAGATCCCGTCAATACAATTTACGAAAACTGAAACACATCCAAACTATGATCGTCATTTTTTTCTTTTTTTCACATTAAAATAATACAATCTTTGCAGTTGTCGTACCAAATTGAAAAAAAACAAAAAACATTTCTTTTTTGCAGTTGTGATAGCGGGTTTTTCGCCTTTTTTCAGAAACACTGGGAAAATCAGAATCTTTGCAATAATGTTTTTAAATATCTTGATTTCTTGTTGAACTCTTAGAAAATAATCTCTTCAGTTATAATGAATAGTGAAAATAACAAAATCTTCGAAATGTTGCTATAATATGTAAGAAAATGATACGACTTTTCAGTATTTTTATTCAGAAAGTACGGAAAATTAGGGATTTCTCACAGTTGTGATATCAAATTTTTCTCCAAAAGTACAGAAAATTTCAGAAACGATGACAGAACCGATGGACAAGTGGACTACACACTGTTCTACTTGGATACTGATCACACAACGGTTTGGTCGTCTGTGAAAACGAACAAAACTTGGTATGAGTTGTCCGATCTGAGTGAGGGGTCACTCTACTACGCCTACGTGACTGCTAAGGAAAACGATAAGACGAGCAGAAGCTCGTCAGTTATCACTCTTCTGGCTTCTCCTGGTGAGGTTTTACTGTAAGAAAGAAGTAGGTCAAATTTGTGACTTGTTCCAGTCAATGTGAAAGAAAACTGTTTGGTCATCTTGATGAGGTTTTTTCTGTAAAAAAAGAAGAAGGTCAAATCTGTGACTACTTCTAGTCAATGTGATGGAAAACTTGGGAGATTCTCTAGACAATGGTATTTTTAATTGAAACGGTCGGAATATTTCGTTGCTTTTCTGGCTTCTCCTGGTAAGGTTTTACTGTGAGAAAGAAGTAGGTCAAATTTGTGACTACTTCTAGTCAATGTGAAGGAAAACTTGGGAAATTCTCTAGAAAATGGTATATTTAATTGGCAAATTGTAAAAGGCACCCTGGCGGACCGGCAATTTGGCACCATCAAGTCTGCCATGATGGGAGTGGTGCCGCGTCATCGGAAATTTTTTTTGAACTTCGAAATTTTTTTGTGAATTCGATTCAGAATCTGACATGCGATTCTTTTGAGAATCTGACATTCAAATTTCAGATTCTGAATTGAAATCACAAAAAAAATCGATTTACAAAAAATTGACGACGTCACCGACGATGTCGTCGACGATGACGTCGGTTTTTATGGAAAATCTGAAAAAAAGAATGACTTTTTTAGATTCCATGGGACTCCCCGAACCTCTCATAACACTCACACCGGATAGAAAAGACGGAGCTTATAGTGTTGGAGAAACGCTGAAAATCAACTGTAGTCTACCGAATACGCATGATTTGAGGTTATTTTCAAGCTTCTACAAAATTTTTCATATAAAATGTGCATTTTTGATAGATTTTACGAAAATATAGCATTTAAAAATATGAATTTGATGATTTTGAGATATTTTTTAAATTTGATGTTTTTGATTAGGACAAAGATTTTCATTGATTTTTGTGACAAAGTTTAGATGAGCTACCACTTTTTTAATTGAAAGTTATCAAAAATTAAGAGAAAAGAAAATTTTTTAAAAGTTAGTTTCAAAAAAGAATTTAAGATTTTTAAAAATGCGCATTTTCCAAATTTAAAACTTTCAAAAATGCTGAATTTTCGAGAATTAAAAAATTCTGAAAAACTTTTTAAAATCTATAAAATATTTTTAGTGACGGTAAACATCTGAACATCGACTTGTCAGTAGGCAAGAACGTTGTCCAAAACGACCATGGAACCCTGTGGGCTTCGATGGATTTGGACATCGATGACAAGTTGGATACAACAAGTTGCGCAGTTTCGGACACGGATGGAAGACAGCACGTGGCGATGCGACATCTGGTCCTTCATAGTGAGTTTTGGAATTTGTTTCGATGAGCGTAGCGATGTTAAGGCTTTAACATTGAATGTACTCTAGAGAGGTGGGAAGAAAGGGTCTTAACGATGAAGTTTTGGAGAGAGAGAGAGAGAGAGAGAAAGATAATTTTTTTCGGAAAACGCCATTATCTATTATTATTTTACACAGTGTGTAAAAATGATTTAGTGTTCCATCGTCAGTTAGTATTCTCAGAGGTTGAAATTCCTGTATTCTATCCGCATTCTCTCAGCTTTTACATTTCTTCCAGGAGGCGCTTCGATCAGAATGTCCAAAGAGAAAATCCGAGTTCTTGATGATCAATCAGCCAATATCGAATGCATTTACCGAGGAAGTTCTGATGGATTGGATATTGAATTCAACAAGGATGGAGAGAAGTTGAAGAAGGGATCCATGTCCATCAGAAACACTGAAGCTGGAGTGGTGGCGAAGTTGAGCGTAAGATTTTGGGCATGATGATTTGGAGTAGTCGTAAGATATTGATTGGTTATGAAAATTGGGCAAATTTCCAAACTAACCAAACTGGTTGTGAGATCTTGCCTCCTGTCTCGACCATATTGAGTTGGAGTAGCCGTAAATTATCGATTGATTTTGGTAACATTTTAATAATAACATTATTTTTTCACAGTGCACACTAGGTTTCACTTTTCATCTATTAAACTTATCCTCAACTAAGCCATTTGCAGATAAGAAACATCGGAACCAAAGATGCTGGCATCTACAAGTGCGTTGCTACACAGGGCGGAGAGAGTGTAGAAGACAAGGCTGAACTGATCGTAGCGACGGAGACACTGCCAGTAAACCCGAAGTTGGTTCTACAGTGCTGTGTTGATCAAGGTTAGGCTCTCTCTCTCTCACACACACACACACACACACTCTCTCTCTCTCTCTCTCTCTCTCTCTCTCTCTCTCTCTCTCTCTCTCTCTCTCTCTCTCTCTCTTTCTCTCTCTCTCTCTCTCTCTCTCTCTCTCTCTCTCTCTCTATCTCACATCTACCTGTCTAGGTGGAAGAGCGGCGAAAATGAGATGGCACAGGGAGAGTCTATTAAATAAGCAAAATATTGGCAATAATAAGAAATGACAGAAACATGTAAAGTTTTTCTCGATTTCTTCGGAAAAATATTGATTTTGAAAATCGATCTCTTTCTCTCTCCCTCCCTCCCAACCCTCTCTTCCTCTTTCCCTCTAAATTCCCACCCTTCAGGAATCGACGATGACTGCATCCAAGCGTGCTCCATCGGAAAACCACCAGCTCACCTCAACTGCACAAAACACGCGACCGCTCTGCTAAAATGCGCAACGGACATCCGCGACCATTCCGACTGTTGCGTCGCGGCCGGCGTACGCGGTCGCTGTCTGGCTCTCTGCTCTGGTGACTCTTTCTCACCTGACGTTGACTGTGAACAGTATGCGGTCCCTATTATGGAATGTATGGTGAAAGGAAACGAACAAACACCTGTCAGAATAACGGATTTGAGAGTGAAGGTGAGCATCTTTGGAGGTGGATCTTAGGGGTTTAGGGGCGGAGCCTGCGAATTATGTAAGAGTTTATCTTACCTCAAACTTGGGTAATTGAACCAGTCCGAAAATATCAAGTTTCTGTACATATAATCAATTAGAGATTCAGTGTGAGCATTTTCGAGTTGGTGCGGTTGCGCGGCGCGGCTCAAGGGGCGGAGCCAACGAATTATGCAGAGAGGTGGAGCTTAACTCAAACTTATACAACCAAACCATGAATTTCTCCATCTTTCAGGCCGACGGCAAAGGAACAGCGATCATCTCGTGGGACTACCCGAAGACTACAAACTACAAGTATTTTGCAGTCTACTACCGGCCAAAGGTGAGCATTTGCAGTTCAAAATGATGACGTGGCACCTTCAGAATGCCCCAGAAGACGAACCATGGAAGTTGGAGAAGTCGCTGATTCAGACGGTCGACATTGATTTGGACGCGAATGTAGAGTATGAGGTTGGCATTTGAAAAAGCAACAATTAGGGGAAGGATTGAACTTGGGTGTTGTTTTGTTTGGTGTCTAAAATATCGATAACACTGCGGTGGGCACATGCATAAGACAATATAACCGCTTCGCAACCGCTTTGCCGACCTCCGCTTTCATTTTCGGAAGTATTTATACTTTAATAAATGTTTCACTTGACATAATGAACGTTGCGGACTGTTCCCAACGATAGTTTCACCTACTTTAAACATTTTCCCGTTAAGATTTGTGAATCTGGGATGGAAAAAGTAGGAAAAGTAAAATTTTTTGAACTACAGTAACTGAAATTTGATCTACTCTCTAGATTTTCTCTGCTTACACTTTTCAACTGCAATTGCCGCAGTGTGCGAAGTTGAAAAGTGTAAGCAAAACATGGGTCTGCACATATCTAGCAAAAAGTCTGACCAATTTCAAACGCGCGCCAGTCGCATCTTTGTAAAATGAGTACGGTAGGAGTCGGGACTCTCGCAACGAACAGTTAGATCTTTGTGGATTTAAATGATTATTCTTACTTTCCATTGAAATTAAAGGCGCATTACTTAATCGTTCTTGTGTTTCAAGGCGAAACTGCTACAGTAATAAGTAACCGATTTACGGAGGTCAGACTTTTTTACAGGTAGAAGAAGATATGTGCGTTTGCCGCAGTGTGAGCAGTTGAAAAGTGTGGGGTGTGGCAATCGGTACAGTAGATCAAATTTCAGTTACTGTAGTTCGAAAATTTTTATTCTTCCCACCTTTTTTCATCCCATCAGTCTTAAGTCATAAAAATGTTCAAAGTGCAAAACTAATCTTGGGAACTCTCCGCAACGTTTATATGCAGAGATGAGAAAACGAGGAAAATAGGTTAAAACATTAGCAAAAAATCGGTAATAAAATCATGAGGTAAGTGCGCACCGCGGAGGGTCTTGCAAAGCGGTTGCAGAGCGGCTCTATCCACTTATTCCTGGTATGCAGTGTGGGAAGAATCGAGTTTGGGTGTTGTTTTTAACCGGGTGATGAAAGCGAATATCTCTACAATTATTCGATAAGTTGAGCCAAAACTCAACTTTCCCCATTACAGGTTGGAGTGCTTGCGGCTAACGCGTATGGTCATAGTCCATTGACTTATTCATCGATTCCAACTGGAAAATCATCGATGGAACGACCCGGGTCATCGACGACGCCGTCGTCAGGAGGATCGTCGACCTTCTGGATTTTCTGCCTTCTGATGTTGTCGAGTGGAATCATCTTTGGTGAGATTTTTTGAAATTCGGAGAAAATGATGATTATCAGTGAATTTTTCATAAGTTATCCGAAAGAGGATAGAAAAAAACATACTTTAACCAAATTTTCATTGTATTGTTTTATTACACAAAAAT
This sequence comes from Caenorhabditis parvicauda, assembly GCA_963978915.1. Classification (NCBI taxonomy): domain Eukaryota; kingdom Metazoa; phylum Nematoda; class Chromadorea; order Rhabditida; family Rhabditidae; genus Caenorhabditis; species Caenorhabditis parvicauda. The sequence goes on from OZ022253.1 coordinate 4,422,340, forward strand.
ATACAATTTTCAAATTTACGAAATTGTTGATTTTTGAGAAAAAGAAAGGTGAGAAGAAGACATGTTTAAAATCAATTTTTTATTTATTTGTCGGAAAATGACGCTAAAAGGTGGAAAATTGTAAAAAATGTGATACGATCGCATATGTATAGTTTGTTTCTGAGTTTTTAGAAAATTTTAGACAGTTGTCATGATTTGTTTTCGTAGAGAAACTAAAAATTATGCATTCGTTTTAAAAGAATAATTTGAATCGTATTTTCTTCATAACTTTCGTTGTTTTGTTGTTTTTTGAAGAAAATAAATTAAATTGAAAATTTTACAATAATTTTTTCGTGTTCAGGACCTTTTATAGAATCATATTTCGTATTGATTGTTTGATTATTTTTGATGAAAGGAAGGATAGAGAGAGAGAGAGAGAGAGAGAGAGAGAGATGAAGAGTGAGTTCTAATCTTATCTTCCAGGTCTTATATTCCTCGTCCGAAGCAAGGAACTATCGCTTCCGATTTTTGGCATTGGAAGAAGAAACGACTTCAATCAGCCGACGGTCGCCTTCGAAAATCCAGCATATGGTACGTTTCAAAATTATTTGAAGTTTGACGTTCTTCGAAACAATTTTGTCGATTTATCGGTATTCAAACACTTTTCGTAGCGAATCTGATACAATTTTAGAGATTTCGGGAATATTTCTAAATGTCGAAGAATCGTGAGATTTTCCATCAGATTGATGCAAATTTTAAATCAATTGAAGATTTTTCCTTTCATAATAAGTTAATTCTTTAATATTCAATAATATGTTGAAAATATATTGTTTTCTGAATTGTGTTGCAGAAATTTTGTTACATATGTTTAGATATAACTCAAAAACTTGCGAAATTTTATTTGGATTCTCAAAAAAGTAAATTGTGACGTAAAATTGTTCACAGGATTTTGCTAAAATGCGATTTAGTTTCATAAATCGAAAAACGCATATAGATTTATCTACCTGTAAAAAAGTCTGGCCTCCGTAAATCGGGTACTTAGTACCGTAGCAGTTCAGCCTTGAAATACAAGAACGATTTACGTAATGAGCCTTTAATTTCAGAATGGACTGAAAGTAAGAATAATAATTTAAATCCACAAAGATCTAACTGTTCGTTGTGAGAGTTACCGTACTCATTCTGCAAAATTGAGATTAGAGCGCGTTTGAAAACGGCCATGCTTCTAGCGATATATGTGAAACGATTTTTCCAGCCGGAAATGAAGTTCAAATCCGCGGTCTTGGCGATGGTCCAGCAGAGTCGAGCCGAACCTCGCGAGCAAACTCGTCAACGTGGGAAAGTGCCGATTTGCACGTAGGCGCGGTGACAGAAGAAACTGCACCGAGAAATGGATCGAAATACTCGAAACTTGAGATGTGAATTCATGTGTAACATGACCAATTCTGTGAATTTCTCAGGAAATTTTTGATTTTCCGGTAAAGTTGAGAAAAATTCAAAGTTGCCGTCAATTTTCTGTCATTCTTGGTTGAATTGAGAAAATGTAAAGTTGCCGTCATTTATCATTGAATTTTCGGTCATAGAAACGATTTTTCTCAACTTTACCGGAGATGAAAAAGTTTTCTAGAAATCACTACTAATTTTTGTTAATTTTTATTTTTTTTCACTGAGATTTTACATACCTGATTTCAGCCGTTTTTTTTAACTGTAAATGTACGTGAAGTATGTGCGAGTTTACCGCGGGTAGATTTTCTATTCATTATTTGAATAAATATTCTCTCATCTGTGAAAAAGCAAGAAATGACAAGGTGATCAAACTCGGACGTTGTGGGGGCAGACTAGAAGCAGATTTATGAGACAATTTTTTATGAGACTTTCTTTGTTCGGATTCTCGTATAGTTTTTTGTCGTCTGAATATAAAATTCTCGTCATATAACCACCGACTCTCTATTGCAGGCTATCCTAGTATCTTTCGAGAAAGAACTAACCGTATTCTACTAACTCTCGCCAAGATCTTGTTGAAATTAACCTATTACCCGAACTTAGGCAGCTATTTAAGGTTAAGTAGATCCCAACGCAGACCCTGGTGCATTTCTCTCAACCCTAATATCACCAGTCCTTTTTTGTCAACCGCGGTGCCCATATGGAATCGTGTCTGTCATTTATTTCCTAATGAGTTGAGACTGGGGGATGTCAAGAGAATCGTTAAAACTCTACCGAACTCAAAATTATTCTCTGATATTCCCCAGAATCTCCTTTGATTGTGGCCGTTCTGGCCACCTCCTCCAACTCATTTCCGAAAATTTAGAAATTCTACTGGAAATTCCATCAACGGTATCTAACGGTCAACAACAGTTCTGGATGACTACAGAGATTAGCTCCTCTCTCTCTATCGTCTACAGCTCTCATAATTATGATTTTAATTTCAATTCCTAACCCTTGTTATATTAACTGATGGGAACCTCTAAATTACGGTCGAAAACAATTTGTCAGATAACTGGTTGGAATTGATCTGAATATCCTGGTCGAACAACTAACACCAATGTTCTATCACTACTAACGCTCATATTCAGTTCTTTTCCTTCTGGTAATTTGACAATGTTATCCAACGTTTTTTTACAACAAATCGCACAACTGTCCTGACCGGAGCAGAATTTTTAAAAGGTTCTCCTACGGTTCCCAATCCCATTATTCTGTGCTCGTGGCGGCTATTGCTGGTCGTCATGAAGCTTATGAACTTATTCTCAATGAATAAAGTTATTATTATTAAAAGTTATGTAATTACAAGCCTTCAAAGTCAACGTCCGACAATTCTCTCCAAAACTTCATGGACCGGCATTGGACCTGGGCGACAGTCGTCCCGGACATGTGTTGCCCAATTACAGTCCAATGCCGGTCCATTCACAGTCCATCTGTCGCCCACACACAGTCGCACTGTACAATATCAGTATGATACATTATGTGGACACGCATAACTTTTGCGGGGGTACGACCCCTGATATACGATCGTGGGTACCACTTTCAAGCCAAAACGGGCGTAACTGAACCTAAATGGACCGGTGCGCCGCAGGCTCAAGTATAGTCCAATGTTCATCAGTTCAAAAATAGTCCAATGTTGAAACTGACATGTGCGAACACACAATACATGCTATAGTTCGGCTTACAATCGTTCCTACTCAGAAGTGCAGAGAAGAAACGATCTAAAAAGTCGTCGAGCGCTAGATAGGTCATTGCAGCCACTCGCGGACATATCGCGGGTTTCGCCTTTTTTCCATCTGTCGACCAGTCCACCTGTCGCCCATCTACAGTCCATCTGTCGCCCATTTACGGTCCAATGCCGGTCCGCCAAAAGTTTTGGAGTCTCAACTTTGGGAGACTGTAACTCGAGTTCCAAGACTTTTTACGTGATGATACCTAGCTCATTCGATTATATGAGCTCCGTTGTTTTCAGACGTTTCTGAGACGAACTTTTCTGGATTGTTAGCGGAAAATCGGCCCACACTGTTTATCACTTTTGTCTCCTTAAAAAGATCGTTTCCTCGAAAAACTTTACAGAAACTTTTTTGTTCAACGAGGATAAAAATTGTGCAAAAATGGCAATAGGCAACTGCAAAGCGGTCATCCGGGGCGGAAAATTGATTGCGACTCGATTTCTTTGATCTTCATACCATGTGACCCATAGATTTCTTTTTTGATTTTGGTAGTCAGAAAAGCAGATTTCCGATCACTATGTACTATGTCATAGTTTGACAGCCGGTCTTCTAGGATTATTATGTTTGACGCAAATAGAATTGAATATTCAGTGAACAACACCATCGTTCTAGCCTCTATTATACTGTTATGGTCAGATTTTTGGCAAAATTTGAGTTTTCATTCTGAACGTAGAGAGACTCACTCCATGATTTTCTGAGCGTAGAGAAACCCTCTTCTTCTGAACGTAGAGAGACTCACTCCATGATTTTCTGAGCGTAGAGAGACCCTCTTTTTCCGACCGTAGAGAGGTTCACCCCTCTGATTTTCTTAGATTAGCTCTGGTCACCTCTAACTTTTTGAGACTAGTGAGACATTGCTTGAGGTATCTTGTCCATAACTTTCTGAACGTCAATGTTTCTCCTATGTTACTGCGTATCTCAAACGTAGCTAGGGTTACTCTTCACTTTCTTGGCCTCGTTAGTTCATCCATGTTGTTTATTGTGATCCTAGTAAACGTAGCGAGGTTGACCTCCTTGTTAGGCGTTAAGGTCCTAAGGTTACTAATCTCGAGGTTTTTAAATTTGTACACAGTTCTTCTCCGGTTTTCCTAGCGTCGCTAGGATTATCACTGTTTGAAAGTAAGATTTCGCCTAACGAAAGTCCTGTTCCGAGCGTAGATAGGATCATCCTAACTATTTGAGCGTAGGACTCTCCCTAAAAACATATATCTATTAAGGGAGCTTATAAGAGCACTTCGAGCTTTCGCTTCTGAGCGGAGCTAGACTCACTCTATATTGTTGAGCGAAGATCTCCTCCGAGCTATTTTCATTCATATTCCAACCAGTTCCGATGCCACTCGACCCTAAGGTTACATAAATCTCTCAAGCACGTGTATCTAACGGTTGATTAACACACAGAACCACGCAGTGTTTGCTTCCATGAGAGCACACGCGAACACATTTAATCGTCTAATGACACCGGTATAGCAGTGAGCTGCGTGTAGAATATACGACAAAGAGCACACCTGTCCGCTTAAAAACATCCTATTACTCTTCCGTAGACCAATTTTTATCATCTTCCGTTCACTTTCATGCTATCTTGCTGCAGGAACTCCTTTCTCTCTAACTTTCTCTCTCTCTCTCTCTCTCTCTCTCTCTCTCTCTCTCTCTCTCCCCTCTCTCTCTCTCCCCCCCTCTCTCTCTCTCTCTCTCTCTCTCTCTCTCTCGTTCTCTCTCTCTCTCGCTCTCTCTCTCTCTCTCTCACTCTCTCTCTCTTTCTCTCTCTCTCTCTCTCTCTCTCTCTCTCTCTCTCTCTCTCTCTCCCCTCTCTCTCTATCTCCCCCCTCTCTCTCTCTCTCTCTCTCTCTCTCTCTCTCTCTCTCTCTCTCTCTCTCTCGCTCTCTCTCTCTCTCTCTCGCTCTCTCTCTCTCTCACTCTCTCTCTCTCTCTCTCTTTCTCTTCCTCTCTCTCTTAAGTCTCTTTCAGGGGATGAAAACCACCGAAATCAAACAGTTTCTGGGCGAAAATGCACTATTAGTCGCGACCATGACCAGCGTAGCTCTCGGAGTCCTTCTGGGTAGAATCTTGTGATGACGTCATTATCAGAATAATTTTCAGGTTTCGGCCTTCGACCCTTGAATCTGAGCAACGAAACACTGCAATTGATCAACTTTCCTGGGGAAATTTTCATGCAAGTGCTGAAAATGATGATATTGCCGCTTATTTTTTCTTCTTTGATTTCTGGTGAGATATTTTCAATCGTTTAAAAAAAATGCATTGAAGTTCAGTTATTCTGATGTTATTCTTGCACTAGTATGTAGTTGGCACACCTAAAACACCTTAAATGACGACAGTTCTCGATTGAGATTGTCTCACGGAACACACTTGGCATGATGGGAGTCCACGAATGATGTTGTCACACCAAAAACCACTCAACTGACGACAGTTTATAACACAAGTTGTAACACAGGATACAACTTGACTTAAAACATGTCTGACGCAGATCCGTAAATTAGGTTATCACACCGAGAACACCGTAACTGACGACAGTCTTAAAAAACGTCACACCAAAAACACCTCAAGTGACGAAACTTCATGAATAATTTTGTCACACCGAAAACCACAATTGACGACAATTCACAGACAGGGTTATCACACAAAAAACACCACAATTGACGATAATTAATAAATGCGGTTGTAAAACCAAAAAGACATTACCTGACGACGATTTGTAAATAAGGTTATCACACCAAAAACACCACAATTAACGACAATGCACAAATAAGGTTTGTCACACCAAAAACACCTTAACCGACGACAATTCACGTCTTCAGCTCTCGCCCAAATGGATGCGAAGGAATCTGGTCAGATGGGTCTATGTACCGTTTTATACTACCTTACTTCTGCAATGTTAGCAACCTTGGTGAGTAAAAATGGATAAAGTTTCTGTTATCAGAACTTCAGCTCGGAATCTTTCTGGTGATGACCATTCATCCAGGAGACCCCAACGTCAAAGGAGTCCAAGTTTCAGAAGCTCCGTCAGGAGGAAACGTCTCACCACTGGACACCTTTTTGGATTTGGTGAGGTAAAATTTTTACCTGCCGCGGGACACTATGTTCAGATATTTTCAAAAAAGAGGACGAGAGAGAGAGAGGGAGAGAGAGAGAGAGAGAGAGAGAGAGAGAGGGGGGGGAGAAAAAATCAAAAATTGCCTAGAGTTAGCAGGACTCGAACCCGCGATTAAGAAGATTAATCTATTTTCCTTCCAGAAACATGTTCCCAGAGAACATTATCCAAGCGACGTTCGAACGTATGCAAACCAAGTACGTGGTGTCCCGTCCGAACATCGCTCGTGATAATCATACAGTAATCGTGAAACGGGCGGTCGGCATGACCAAAGGGATGAACATCCTGGGCATAATTGTCTTCTGCACTGGCTTCGGAATCGTCATCTCCCAGCTTGGAGAAAGGGCCCGCATTGTGGTCGATTTCTTTATAATTCTCGACGCGGTGATCATGAGATGGGTTGTGACATTGATGTGGTTCGCACCCGTCGGAATCACTTGTTTGATTTGTGGAAATCTTCTGGAGCTCGATGACCTATCGGATATTGCTACTGTATTAGCGTTGTGAGTTTTTGAAGTTTTGAAAATGTTGGTTTCAAAAATTGATTCGAAATTAGTTGTGAAATAATCGATTTTTATCCAACTTGATTGTGAAATAATCGAGTTTAATTCAAAATTATTCTTTAAATAATTTGACTTTAATTCATTCTTTTAAACAATTTGATTTTAACTCAAATTTATTTCGAAATAACTATATTTTAATTTAACTTAATTGGGAATTAAATCAACTTTAATTCGAATTAATTCAGAAGTAATTTGATATTTATTTAAGTTAATTTTAAAAAACAATAAAGTTTCACATCCAATCTTTTTTTTTGAAAAATTCAATTTTAAGACAGTTTTTGCATGCACTTATCTACAAATATGAAGTGACCAAACTGTCATCATTCTGTAGCACTACAAAACTACCACATTTCCATAGATTTTGACACAGACATTTCAGATATGTCTTCACTGTTTGTGCAGGACTTATTCTTCACACAGTCATCACAGTTCCGCTTCTCTATTTTTGCGTCACGCGTAAAAATCCTGTGACGATTTTGAGAGGAATGGTACAAGCCGTTGTCACTGCTTTCGGGACTGCTTCAGGGTTTGTGTGTGTGTGTGTGTGTGTGTGTGTGTGTGTGTGTGTGTGTGTGTGTGTGTGTGTGTGTGTGTGTGTGAGAGAGAGAGAGAGAGAGAGAGAGAGAGAGAGAAACTTTCAGCGGAGCTACACTTCCTATGTCCATGCAGTGTCTCGAAGAATCCTGTGGGATCGACCGAAGAATTTCGAGGTGGGTCAGAGATTACTGTAGACTAGTGTGTTGTTAATGTATCTCTAAAGTAGACACAAAAACTTCAATTTCGTTGGTGCATTGGCTAGACAAAAAGCGAACCGATATTTAAAATATAAAACCAGAAAAGACTCCGTGTGTGGTCTTTATTTTTTACCTAGTCAAAACTCTCAGATTCGTACTACCACTCGGGAGCACCATCAACATGGACGGAAACGCACTTTACGAGGCAGTCGCTGTAATCTTCATTGCACAACTCAACAACGTTCAACTTTCGATCGCCGAGGTGCTTACCGTCAGTATCACCGCTACCGTTGCATCCATCGGATTGGGATCTGTACCTGCTGGTCTAGTTTCCATCCTTCTAATTCTCAACACTGTCGGACTGCCGATTCGAGATGTTTCCATGCTTTTTACTGTCGATTGGTTATTGTGAGTTCGAATTTCATGATTTCAATGAGTCTTTCACTATAGAGACCGAATCCGAACTGCTGTCAATGTTCTCGGTGATGCATACGCCGCATCCATTGTTCAACACATACTGCAGAAAAATCTAGATATGGCTGATGCCCGGCACACAAACGACTACAAGATGGAAATCAAGGAAGATATTGAACTACTCAAGTCAGCTGCTACTAGCCGACGACCTTCATTCTCAGCGTCATCAGTTATGTCTAAAGATGTGGGAGAAAAAAACAAAATAATCTTATTTAAATGTTACAGCTCTACTTCAACGCTCTGGCAACGACAACAAACAGTCGGATTGGGTCGAGAAGAGGCTCTACTGCCAACTTCAACCTTAGCTGGAGGAACGTTTCGACTCTTGAACCACCGTACAACCCGCTAACAGACCCGGAAAATGTTTAAGCTTCTAAATTAATTGCCCTTTCCATGTACATACGAGTATTACTATGTATTTTCGTGCAGAATAGTAAACCATCTATGAAAATATTCATTATAGTTGAAATAAGTTATCGCAAAGCTCAGAAAGTACTTTGAGAGAATACACAATACCAAGATTTGTGGCTAGCTGACCAAGATAACTAAACAACAAACTTAAATTTAACAAAATAACCTTATGGGTTGAACTCAAGTCCAAGTCCGAACTTGTGGGCCTCGTTGGCGGCAAGGTTGAATTGAGTGGAGAGAGTAAGCTTCAGAGCGGAGGAGAGAACGTGAGTAGCGGCAAGGGCAACCTGGTTCGAGTTGTTAACCTTTCCTTGAAGAGTGATGTCGCGGCTTGGCGAGTACTTGGTGGCAAGGGCGAAGTCGGTTCCGTTTCCGCCAACCTGAGAATTTATGTAAAATATGTTAGATACTCTTTAATCTCACCTTCCATCCGAGCTGAGTTCCGAGCTCAACATTTGGAGCAACCTTGTGGTAGAGGGATCCTCCGAAGTCAGTCGAGTTGACGACGAATGTGTGAAGAGTGTACTGCTTGGTCGAGTGACCGAAAGCAAGGGTGGTGGAGGCCAGCTGAAATATTATAAATGAAAATCTTCTCTTCAGGTCTGCTTTCGATTCTAAAGAAGTGATGAATACAAAACAGTACCTTGTTCGAGGAGGTGTCGAAAGTGGCAGCAGCTCCGACGAGCCATCCTTCTCTGGAGAAGACTCCTGCGGCGTTGATGACTGGGGTGGAGGTCAAAGCAACGTCAGCGGTGATCTGAAGATTATTGATGATATTTACATCACATACTCACTTTGAAAAACTCTGAAGATGTCTCGAGACGTAGACGACTTTTACATCGACGTGGATCACTCACATGTGGATATGCAAGAACCGTTTTGATTTTAGTCAGAATTTCTATCGTTCTATCTACGTCTCTGATTTTTGAGAATAAACTCACTCTGGCGGTTGGGAGGGACCAGTCAGCCTTCAGCTTTCCGCTTCTCTTTCCGGCGTGTGGGGCGTAGAGCGAGTCAAGGGTGACCTTGAGTCCCTTTCCGAACTGCTCGTTGACCTCAATGACGGTTCCGAGCTGGTTCTCAGTGTTCCACTTCTCGGTGAGAGTAACTCCTGAATGGCGAATTTTTGAATAAATACAAATAGAAAAATATACCATATTGTGGAATCTTGTACTTGACGTCAAGATTTCCGGCGAGCTTTCCAGATCCGATGTTGTGGGCAGCGGTGGTCTTGAACTCAACCTCTTTGTTTTCTCCGGCCTTGCTGGTAGAGTCAATCTTCACAAATCCATGGTCTGAAAATGATATAACTGAAGACGATTTGAAGTGAATAGATTTTCGAGGATATCAACATAATTATAAAATGTCGCACTTTTGATCCGCAAAATTGCAATATTCCCATCACAGCTGGATATACTGATTAGCTGGCTATTTTCAACTCGCCCCTGGTTGACGTGAGAAGCAAACAATTAACGGGGACATTCCCTAGTGGAAAATCCTATCAGATTCTTGGTTTTGCGATTGTTTTGATGTTGTTGCGACAAAATTAATTCTCGGTAGGTCCATGAGAAATGCAAATTAGCAAAATGTTCGTAGAACAACTTACTGTATCCCTTGTTGAAAAGGTCCTTGGCAGACTTTCCGAGGTCAGCGAATGTTGGTGGAGCCATTACTGTAAACTTTGAATGAGAAATGGAGAATTCAAAAAAGATTAGAGACAGAGAAAAGGTGGTGAAAATCGAAGATTGGGGAACACATTCAAATGAGAAAGTCCGACTGCGTGCTGCAATGACGGGGCGGAGGAATCATACATGACCGTAAATCGACACCAGAGACTCATCAGAGCGCATTAACATTAACGTTTCCTAACATTGAATATTTTACTATTGTGAATATTTAGAAATCATTATTGCCAGGTCCGTTTCACTCAAATTTCTGAATCTCATAGACATAACTAAATAAATTTTCATTAGCAAAACTTACGCGTCATTAAAATTCACCAGCATAGAATATTGTTCTACATCTTATAGGATAAAATATTTTATAAAATAAAATATTGTCAGTTGACTTCCATGTACCTGTATAAATTTAGGTCATCGACTGCTTCTTTATTTTTCAAAGCTTTGTTTTCATTCCGTTATTCCAGGCGAATGACGTTTGAATGTATTCCTGGCGTCATTGAATCCGATCGTTACGTCTTGTCAGAGGAAGTCGCGTTGGTACCATGACGTGAGACCACTCGGTAAGTTGCATACTTCAAATTGAAATATGAAAATAATTTTGCTCCATACGCTTCGGAAGTAATGTAAAGTTTTCAGATAGACGGAGAACAAACAGAATGTTGTCAGTGGCTCAAATATTCTCATTTCTTCGAAGAGAGACAACTGTGCCAATCATTGAAATGGAATATGACGATCTGGAGATGTCATATTAACGCAGCAAGTACAGATTGATAATTTTTTCGTGTTTGGACCATCTGATAAGCCAACCTTCATTCACACCCACTTGTTTATTCACGTGCACTAGATTACAAAAATGAATTAAATCATGGTAGATCTGTTTATTCATCATGACTTACATTTCTTCAGATAAATATAATGAACACAAACAGATATGTTTGATGATGTCGAAACCGGTGACGATTCAGGTTTTCGCAACAGCAGGGTCGGAACTTTCTTTTTCTGAAATGAAAATTTTGCTCAATAAATAATTAAGCTTACCGAATTATTGAATAGATTTCGGTACAGTGAGCACTCTGACAACATAATGAGAAGCCGTGGGGTATGGTGGTAGAAATATGAACTGCTTACGATCTTATGATTCACACCACCACTGACAACATTCTGTTTGTTCTCCGTCTATCTGAAAATCTTTACTTTACTTCCGAAACGTATGGAGCAGAATTATTTTCATATTTCAATTTGAAGTATGCAACTTACCGAGTGGTCTCACGTCATGGTACCAGCGCGACTTCCTCTGACAACACGTAACGATCGGATTCAGGAATACATTCAAACGTCATTCGCCTGGAATAACGGAATGAAAACAAAGCTTTGAAAAATAAAGAAGCAGTCGATGACCTAAATTTATACAGGTACATGGAAGTCAACTGACAATATTTTATTTTATAAAATATTTTATCCTATAAGATGTAGAACAATATTCTATGCTGGTGAATTTTAATGACGCGTAAGTTTTGCTAATGAAAATTTATTTAGTTATGTCTATGAGATTCAGAAATTTGAGTGAAACGGACCTGGCAATAATGATTTCTAAATATTCACAATAGTAAAATATTCAATGTTAGGAAACGTTAATGTTAATGCGCTCTGATGAGTCTCTGGTGTCGATTTACGGTCATGTATGATTCCTCCGCCCCGTCATTGCAGCACGCAGTGAAAGTCCGCCCGTCGAACGGCAAAAAACTGAGTGATCACACGAAATGAGAGACGTAGAGATGGAAAGCGCAAAATGCGCGCAGATTTTAAACCCCGCCCACTTTTTTCTAACTTGATCAGACCACTTTCTGATGCAACTCCGACACGTGATTGCCTCGAGATCAAACTGATCAAACAAAACATGACTTTTCGTTTTAATCGATCGAATGGGGTCAAGGGGTTGCGTTCAAACGCATTACAAAAGTCATTTCCAAAGTAGATAAAATGAGAATTTATTTATTACTACTCCTTGTGAAAATTATTCTTTGTGATGACTTCAAACGTGGTAAGGTATCACAAAATGTGGCTGTTTTCCAGAAATTCAGATGTGTGTGATGATGATATTCAAGTAATCATAGACAAAGAAACCTTGGTTAGCCCGGAACAAATTTATTTCGTTAGTTCAATGGAGTTGATAGGATTGAGTCATGGTAAGAATCTTGGAGAATTGAACAAGTGTTAACAGCAGGAATATCTCAAATCGAAATTAAATATTTGAACAAACTAGAGTTAATAATTAGGGCTCCATTACTGCTACCTAAAGGGCATTACTTTCTTGTGAACCACTGGTAAGCCCGTAATTCTACATCCCATTAAGACCTTTTCAGGTATCATTTAATCGAGTATTGTGATGATGATGGCTGTGAACTTTCAAACCCTACTCTTGAACAGGCTGTTAGACCGTACTTGGTCTGTTCTGCCGTGACCACTCCATCTGTTATAATCATTATCGGCCCGCAGTACAAGAAACCTAGAAGGTTCCCCCACGCGTTCAGCTTCCAAGAAATTCCTTCAGGCTCCGAAATCGTCTCAATGCCGTGTTCTATGGTTACACAGTGGGGTTGATATCTATTCTTCTGGTTTTTTGATTGGTTCTATAGAATGATGTTTTTTTTCAGCTCGAAATGCATCTGATCTGGAAAATCAAATGTCGAGTGTCACGATCGATATCAATTGAAAAAGCAAGAAAAACAAATCTGCGAAAAATGCGAAGGTCGACATTCTGAATAAATGTTGAGAAAATAATGAAAATATAAAATTTGCGGCGTCAATTAATGCGCCCGATCTGCAATGAACTCAATACGCATCTGCCGACGCCAATATTTTAATTTTCTTTTCCACGTGACACATAGCTTCCTCTACCTGTGAAAAAGTCTGGCCTCCGTAAATCGGGTACTTAGTACCGTAGCAGTTTCGCCTTGAAATACAAGAACGGTTTACGTGATGAGCCTTTAATTTCAATGGACTGAAAGTAACAATAATAATGTAAATCCACAAAGATCTAACTGTTCGTTGTGAGAGTCTCGACCCTAGCGTAGGCCTACCGTACTCTTTCTGCGAAATTGAGATTAGAGCGCGTTTGAAAACGGCCATGCTTCTAGCGATATATGTGCGTGAAAGTGTAGAGGTAACAGGCGAGTGACTGAACTTTTTGATCGATGAAAACTCAAGTCAAAAGGTGTGAACAAAACAACGCATCAATCAGCGGTGGAAGAACACACCGCATTCATTCTGACGTTTTTTGATGCTATAGCTTTTTATTGGGCCATCTCTTTCTTTCTTGTTTTTACCCTTTTCTCAGGTCTGAGTGACGCATGTCTGATTTTCCCTATTTCTTCGACTTTTGTTTCCATCACGGTATTATGTTCTGTTTCTCAAATTTTGTGAAATTCTCGACTTGGCGCTTCTCCTATTAAGATGACCGCGTGACAACGTCGAGATTATCAAGTTTCGCTCGCTGCCGTTCTCATGCAACGCTTGTAAGCGTTGCGGTTGGTCCAAACTCAAATTCTCGGTGTACCAACAGAATCACATTTCCATGCAAGGCATGTCCGCTGTCTGATTACGCTACAACACAGCGGGAAGAATGGATAGTGTCAGACAAACATAGACACAACTTGGACTTCGGGTAGGTTTACGTGCACCTCTCCCTTCACTGTTTGAGTGAGAGAGTGTGTACAATCGCTAAACGCAAGCACCGCGAGAGAGTGCGTCGCGTGGAGAGCGTGCAGAGTTCATCAGCGTTCTGCAACGCGTGTCCGCCTCGCGTTCCTACATTGAAACTCTCTCTGGTGATAATGCAAATAGACGTGGTTATGTGAGCAGAAAACAAGTAGCACCTGCCCGCTGTGTGCCGTTCTAAGCGTCTTCTGGCGAAAAACCCCTTGATTGAATTTAGTTGCCTGAGATTCCGATCCTCATTCATTCTTCTGCTTACACAACGATGTTTCTCTCTCTTTTCTCGCAGACTGATCCTGTTTCGAGATTATTTGCTCTCACACACAATAGAGCAGTCAACCCGAATTCATATTTCAGAAAGTTGAAGTTGAGTTAGATCCAAAGTGAAAACTTCTCTCTTTCTCTCTTTCGGTCTCTCTCCCCCTCTCTCTAATCATCATGAAAAGTAGGCGGGGGAAGAGGGCGGAGTATCCTTCTTCTTACAACGATGTTTCTCTCTATAGAGATCCCATGTCAAGATTATTTACGTATTTTTGCTCTGTGGCTAATGGAAAACGAGATTTTTTTGGATTTTCCTTG
>OZ022253.1:4449290-4462320 GCA_963978915.1 Caenorhabditis parvicauda
CAAACAAACGACCACATGAGAAATTGAAAAAAAAAATCAGGGCAGCTGGTAGGAATTATTCCACAACGCCGTCAAATCAACAATAAAAGTTTCAGCTAATAAAAGAAACCCCGCTATCCTACTGGAAGGAACTAATCTATCAACTGGAGTCCCGTGATTCTAATGTTTTCCTGGACGTTGGTCTCAACCGCTTCGGATGTCGTGTCATTCAAGCGGCCATCAATGAGCTGTCGAACCCGAAGAGAGTAAGGATTTATATGAAAATAGTGTTAATTTTTGAAAACTGTTTTCCAAAGAAAGGTTTTATCTATAGACGTATGGTAGAATTTGGCGTCATTTTCTCATCCAACCATATTTTTTTCTTTCATGTCCGGACCTCTCGTATACGATAGTCGCCCATTTTCGATCCAATGCCGGTCCACTCAAAGTTTTAGAGCGTGGTAGTGGGAAGATGAACCGCAAAACCGAACTTCAGGACCTCGAGCGACGCGAAGAAAGGCAGTGCGGATTGAAGAAGATCATGTCCAAGATCATCTTCTACTGCCGACAACTCGCCTGCAGCGACCACGGAAACTACCTCATTCAGTTCATACTTTCGGCACCCAGTGGATGTGAACTCGAGCCATTCAGAGATGAGATTATCACAAAGTGTCTGTGGTGAGTTTGTAATGAATGCACAATGCGGTAAACGCAGTTGAAAAGTGTGAGCAAAGCAAGCAGCGGGGCTGTCAATATAATGGGTGAAAGTTCAATTACTCTAGTTCAAACATTTTTGTTTTTCATTCAGACTCACAAATCGTAACCGAATAAGGGGTGAAGTAGGGAAAACTAACCTCGGGAACTATCCGCAACTTTTACTGATTGCGATGCGTCTATTTTGAAGCTTGAAAATAGTATCAATCAGAATTTCACGAAAATGGAATTTTACAAAACGGTCATCGGAAGTATTATTTTTTTTTAACAAAAACGTAATATTTTTTTTAATTGTTGGAAGTCGGAATTTAATTTTTAAACGGAAGTTGAAATTGTAAAGATTTAAAAATTTTGTACAGCTGCTCGATGAACTAGACATAATAGATATAATTTCACTGTCTTTTTTTTTACTATATTTGTCACAAAATTTTTAACCAACGTTGGATTTTCCTACAACTTTGATTTCAACCAAACCTCGACGAGAAATTTTGAAAAATCACAATGGAGCAGTTTTACACATTTAGACATTTGCCTCCCTCTCATGAGGAGAAATCGAGAGGCAAAGACAGAAGACGTCGGTAATATCTTGCTTAGCAGGGTCATTTGCTACTTTGTTCATGTACAATTCTACAAGGTTCAAACGATGTCTATACTATTCAAACGGGTAAAAGTTCCCGACAAAGCGTTGAAACACGCTTCTTCGCGGATAAATTTTTGATTGAATAGACCATGGAAAACTTTTGTAATAAGTAGGTTTGGTTGGGAGAACGACTTTTTGTGAAGAACCAACTCTTGGATACCCAAGTACACTGTTAAATTAATCATTTTATGATCTGTTGCATTTCTCACTCCCGTCTTTGTAGCACAATCTGGGCGTGTGCTAGCTATAGCTGTGGTTGTGACAGACACAAGTCTTCATTTCTCCATGGTGCCACGCTTAAATCACAAAGCTGGTTGCTACACTGAAAGTGTTCCGATTGATCGTACAGCAAAAATACAGTACACTATTTCCAGCCGCAACCTACTGTCACTCTCCCAGGAGAAGTTCTCATCGCACGTGGTCCAATGCGCATTCGACCATGCTCCAGTCCACTTGCTGGCGATAATGTTGGATGAGATTTTCGAAGGATATGTTCCTCATCCGTGAGTTTCTTTCAACCATGGAACTAATGTTTTTTTTGATTAGTGGAAGGTGCATGAAACACACTGATATAAACACAGTTCGAAAATGTAAGAAAAGAAAGAGGCGAGGTATATCAGATCAAATTTCAGTTATTGTAATTCAAAAAACTTTTTCATCACAGTCACGAATCGCAAAGAATTTATGGTTGAAGAAGGTAAAACTACCATTGCGGCCAATCCGTAACGTTTATAGAGATGAGAAAACGAGGAAAATAGGTGAAAACATAAACGAAAAACATTTGAAAATATAAAAATGAGGTAAGTGTGCTCCGCGGAGGGTCTTGCGAAGCGGTTTGAGAGCGGCTATATCCACTTATTCCTGGATCACACACCATCATTAAAATTTTCCAGTGAAACCGGAAAAGACGCCGTCGACATACTAATGTTCCATCAATACGGAAACTACGTCTTCCAGACGATTCTCATCAAGTGCTGCAAGTTCAAGAATCTTCATTCATAGTGAGTTACTTTCTAAACAATTATTTATTCGAAGTATTCCAGAAGGAAAAATTGCAATTGTAAGAGCATTCCTGAAATATTTTAGAATTTCAATTCAATTCTGAGCTGTAGATCACTTTTGTTACTGTAGATACTGTCGTTTTCGGACTCTAAAAAATTAAAACGGGCATTAGCTGTGCATGCAGCTGGGCATAAGGCCGGTGTAAAAAATAGGTGTGGGCATTAGGCTGGGGTTGCTCTAAACGTTGATAAGCTGGGTATTGGGATGGACATATGGCGTGCACTGGGTGGGCATAGGATGGGGTATCTGGGCAGTGATGGGCATTAGGCTGGGGTTGCTCTGAACGTCGATAAGCTGGGCATTGCGATGGACAACGGCTGGGCACAGGACGGGGTATGCGGAAAAAATGGGCATTAGACTGGAGTTGTTATAAACGTCGATTTGCTGAGCATTGCGATGTGCATCGGCTGGGCATATGGCGTTCACTGGCTGGGCATATGACGTGCACTGGCTGGGCATATGGCGTGCACTGGCTGGGCATATGGTGTGCACTGGCTGGGCATATGGTGTGCACTGGCTGGGCATAGGATGGGATATGCCGACAAAAATGGGCATTAGGCTGGGGTTTCTATAAACGTCGATGAGCTGGGCATTGCGATGTGCATCGGCTGGGCATATGGCGTGCGCTAGCTGGGCTTAGGATGGGATCGCTCTAAACGGCGATGCGCTGATCGGCGAAACCCGCGGCAGGTCAACGCAAGGATGGAATGATACAGCGCGCACATTTGATCGAGTTAGCTCCGCATCTCTCTTCGGAGGATGGCGAGCGACGGTGATCATCTGATCATGGGATGTAAATCCCACCATTTTTGGAACTAGCTGTTCGGGTCTACATTTCCATGATCATCTGATGATCATGAAGATGTAGATGATCGTAAGATCTACATCCCCATGATTATCTGATCATGAAGAAGATGTAGATAAGATGGTTGTAGATGATCATCTGATCTACATCTTCATGATCAGATGATTGCGGGACTGTAGATCGGGTGATCATCTACATGGATGAAGGTCCCACAATTTTTGTTTTGGCCTTCCGAAGTGACGTGAATGGCATTGGGCATTTGGATGGGAATTGACTGTGAACTGGCCGATAACCTGAAGCAACCTGGCCGATAACCTGAAGCAACCTGGCCGATAACCTGAAGCAACCTGGCCGCTAATCCGAAGCAACCTGGCCGCTAACCCGAAGCAACCTGGCCGCTAACCCGACGCAACCTGGCCGCTAATCCGACGCAACCTGGCCGCTAATCCGACGCAACCTGGCCGCTAATCCGACGCAACCTGGCCGCTAATCCGACGCAACCTGGCCGCTAACCCGAAGCAACCTGGCCGCTAACCCGACGCAACCTGGCCGCTAATCCGACGCAACCTGGCCGCTAATCCGACGCAACCTGGCCGCTAATCCGACGTAACCTGGCCGCTAATCCGACGCAACCTGGCCGCGAATCCGAAGCAACCTGGCCGCTAACCAGCTGGGCATGGGTACCCCAGCTAATGCCCAGCTAATGCCCGTTTATTTTTTTTAGAGGAGTAGATAAAATATTGTCGCGTTCTGTAGGGCTCCAAACTTGAGGGCTTACATAATGTGTTATTTGAGATTAGTTCGGCTGATAAGGGAAAGAGACGTGAAGCTAGCCCATTTTATAATTAACCCGGGTTAAGGTACTGAAAATCTGTTAAAAAGAGGGACTGACAGGTCCGAACACCTGTTGAATTTTTGCCATAATAATCTTTTAATTGAACGGTTTTAGCTGTTCTGAGCGTTTTTCTGGGTAAGAGACATCACCCTAGCTCAATTTATGATTAACCCAGGTTGAAAGACAAAAAATCTGTTGAAAAGGGGGACTGTGACAGGTCCGAGCAACTTTTTTCTGTCGAAATATTTTAACACATGCATTTCAGCTGTTCTGAAACTGGCGAAGAGAAACCAGTGTTCCAGCAGTGGCTCAAGAAGATTCAACAGCGCGTGTACAAAGAGAAGATCCGTCTTGACAGGTATACAATTTTTCAACAGGTTTACAATCCCTGTGTAAAAAAAGCTTTTGGACAGGACAAACGCGACTCTTCCGGCAAAATTTGAATGTTATTTGTGGAAAAGTTTCACTCAAAACCAATGAATTCCGGTTCAGATTCTCTTCCGGCAAGAAGATTATCGCCATCATGCATCAGTACGAGGACTGGGGAACGAGCGGTCCATCCCGTCGTGGGTCATGCAGATCTGACTTGACCACATCGTGCGACGAGTACTCGCAGTGATAGAAAAGGCATTCGTACGTTTTACACCTTGTTTCGTTAATTCTATTGTTCAACACACTCCCACATATGGCATAACTCAATCGCATCACCATCATTATTGTCACTTTTTTCAACGGCAATTGGTGAAAAACACTAGGAATTGTGCACAATCGTGTATTTTTCCACCAATCTACACCACAGACGCGCCAGTTTTGCTTAGCCGACTCCACAGTTGGATGAGAAGTAGTGCCAGGATGACTGTACGCAGTTAAATTCGGTCATTGCCTGAGTATCCAACCTACCAACATGGATAGCCTTCTCTTGTTATAACCTTTTTCATCTCTCAAACGGGGAAACATGAGAAAATTCACCATGTTGAAAGGTGGGATACTCAGTCGATGACTTAATGTAACTGCGTACAGTCAACCTGACATCATTCCTCATCTACCTGTGGTGTAAGATTTTTCAGAACTGACGCATTTCCGTGGTGTCAGTTCACCACCACGAATGGTGTCTCTCAATTTGCCTGTTTTCACTCTGGTAATTTTCATTCTTTCTCTCGAGTTCTGAAATACGCCGTGTTTTTTTTCAATCTCTAATATAATTTCCTGTGTTGGTTGTCAACTTTTGCCACGCTGGCAAACTTCTAAAGTTTTTCAGTTGGAAAAAGTGAAACCAGGGTCTTGGGTTTGGTAGAATGAGCTGAAAACACTTCTGATCGGTCAAACCTTTCAGATGTGTTCAGAATTTCCTGTTTTCGAGAAGATCATCAAAGATTTTGTTCTTTTTTTGTTGGTCAATAATAATCTGGAATGTGCTTTTTCCGATTTTTCAACATCTTATTTCTCTAAGAATTTGAAAATTTTGAGAAACGTGGTCGTTTTCAGGAATTTCCCGAGGATACGATGACTTACAGTAGCTTTCAGCACGAACTTACCGTTTCATTCCGGAAATAACTGAAAACCATCGGATTCTAACGATAAGATCTGTAAAAGTCGCGTATTTTCGGCATTCCGTGCATAAAAAACAAAACAAAAAGCACAGACCTCATAGATCGATCAGAATTTAAAGGAAAAAGGAGTCAAGTCGTTAAAAAACCAAAAAACCCAGACCCTCTATTCTCTGTTAGAGCAAACATGTACCATTTGCAAGCAGCAAATATATCGCCCTTTTTTATCCGATCATCATTACTATACTTCCCAAAGTTTAGCATTTTGTAATTCTCTACACTTTCTTGGACTCATTGAATCATTCGCGCGGGAATTTCGGGCGAAAATGACCATATAACGACCGTTATCTTCAAGAAATACCGAAATTTAGCAAATTTGCATCAATAGGCATCAATTTTCGCCACAATTCAGTTAAAACATGTGGGTTCCCGAGATTTAGTGCCGCGCAGCAACGCGCGTCCAAATCCGGAAAGATAGCTCTCGTAGTGGGTTCTCACAAAATGAAACTTTAACGAGTTTTAAAAACAGTAACCACCCCGGAGGCATACTGTATCGGTATCAAAACATAAAAAGGTCATCCAATATCGATTTTTCCCCAAAAATTCCCACGCACTAGATCTATCCTAATAAAATCAACATACATACTCTAATAAGTAGCTGTTATCTCTTCTTTTCTTTACTTTTTCCACATTCGATAGATCCTACAAAGTTGGTCATTGCCCCGTTTTTTCTTCTGCCTTCATTCTTTCTTTCCAAGTGTCAAGATTGTACCTCATCGATAATCAACCGATTCTTGAACACTGTTATTGAACTGCAAACAAGACGCCACGTGTGACCGCAACGCGCCTCGTTTGCAGTTCCCCCACCGTTGTTTTCCAAAAATCATCATCGCCTCATAGAGAAACCAAAAAAAACTGATGGACCACACTTTGTGTAATGAAATAATCCATGTTCCATCCTATATATTCGACCCACGCACACACACATACAACTTGTACTATTTCCGTATAATAAAGATTTAATAGAGAAAAAGTTTTTACTGAAGATAAAATTATTGTCAGAGTACTGTAGTATACTGTAGCTATCATTTTTGCGTGGCTGAAGTATTTTAGGGTTACTGTAGTGTTTCAGAGTACTGTTGCTGAAATGATTGTCAGTCAGTTTACTGAATAGAATGATTGTGAGAAAACTTATTGTTAGGTTACTGTAGCCGAACTGGATGACGGGTTGTTGTAGCTTACCTGATTTTCCGATTACTGTAGGTGAAATACACTCTGTGTCAAAAAAACGTCCACACCCATATTTTTCGAAATTTCTCAGTTCATATTAGCTCTAGACGCTCGTCACTCTGCTGACTGTAAGAAGATGTGAAAAAACTGTTGTGTGTACAATTTTAGCTAGATCACTTGTGTTAATCAAAAGTTATAATCAAAAACACCGAAAATGGTGTGTGTCAAAAAAACGTACACACTCTGAAAAACCGTTTGCTTCTTTAAAATTCTAATCTTTCCTACTTTTTTCTAATTTCTCTGTAAACAAAAAACGATTTGCAAACAGGCAACAGAAATCTAACTGCGTAGACGTGAGAAAAAAATTTAAAAATGTGAAAAATGTCAATTTTTCGAAAATTTCTCGAAAAATGGGAAAAGTTTATCTTGAATTGGTCTGAACATTACAAACATCAGCAGATCACTTTTGTTGATAATTCTCTCATCATAATCAAACAACATACCAAGAATCGAGGTTCAAAAACTCGATTTGAGAAGAAAAAGGTGTCCAACTCGGAAACATGAGTATGCGCATCGTCCCATTTGTGCATGAATCTTGATTTATCTGCACTGTTTTGAAATCGGTATGACGGATGCGATCTTCTGAATTGTGAAACCAATCATAAGATCGCAATTCAACGCATTCAAACAAAATTGTGATGGTTGGAAGAATGATTTTCCACTACTGATTTAGTAACATACTAAAAACTATTCTTTCTCCATTAATTGTTTTTTTTCTTACCATTTATTTTGAGGAAAAGCGTTCTTTAACATGTTTTACGTTCTCAAAGAAAGTTAAAACTGTTTTCAAGGAAAATAAAAAAAGAAGAACTAATTAAAATATTTTTCCAAATCAGTAGTGGTACATCATTACTCCAGCCGTCGAAAATTTTTGTTTGAATGCAAGATTTGGAATCTGATGAAAGGTTTTACAACTCAGATGATTGCATTCATCATACCAATTTCAAAACAGTGCAGATTAATCAAGATTCACGGACAAATGGGACGATGCGCGAACTCATGTTTCCGAGTTGGACACCTTTTTCTTCTCAAATCAAGTTTTTGAGCCTTGATTATTGGTATGTTGTTCGATTATAATTAGAAAATGATCAACAGAATGGATCTCCTGATGATCGTAATGTTCAGACCAATTCAAGATAAACTTTTCCCGTTTTTCGATAAATTTTCGAAAAATTGACATTTTTCACACTTTTTATATTTTTTTCTGACTTCTACGCAGTTAGACTTTTTTGCCTGCTGGAAAAATGTTTTTTGTTTACAGAAAAACCAGAAAAAAGTAGAAAAGATCAGAACTTTAAAGAAGCAAACGATTTGTCAGAGTGTGTACGTTTTTTTGACACACACCATTTTCGGTGTTTTTGATTATAACTTTTGATTAACACAAGTTATCTAGCTAAAATTGTACACACAACAGTGTTTCCACGTCTACTAACATTAAATAGAGTAGCAAGCGGTTGTGCCAAATATGAACTGAGAAATTTTGAAAAATATGGGTGTGGACGTTTTTTTGACACAGAGTGTAGCTGTCAAAGCACTGTAATTGGAAAAAAGTGAGAATATTGTAGCTGAATCTAATAAACTCTTTGTGTGTTGGTAACTGCACTGATTACTCCTAATGTCGTCAATCAGATCTGTTACGTGCTGTAGCTGAACTTCAGTACACATTTATCTATAAAAAATATCACATAGAACATCTTCATATAAGTTATTATTATTAGCATTTTGTCGACTTTTATCCACGTGGAATAGTAGCGATTCCTGTCTTGTAAAGCTTCTCTGGTTCTCCGAGAACAACACGATCAATGAATTCCTTTCCTGTAGGAAAATAATCGATCAATAAAGAGGTTGAAGGAGCATACCTTGGATGAAGCAATGGTCTTGGTTGGAAGCCTCGTATTTCCATCCTCCGAAACGTCCACGAGAGTAAATGTCGTTCTTCTCCAGGACAGTATGCGCACGGGCCATTTCGCTGTCACGCTAGATGATGACCGATTAGTGGGCGGAGCCTTTTTTGGAAGATACCTTTGGTGTTGGGATTGGGTATCCATATGGAAGGGTGATGGAGAAGACCGACTCGATGGCTTCTCTTGTGATCATTTCCTTGGTTACAAGACCATCCAGCGTGATCTTGGTCATTTCTTCCTCGGTAATCTGAAAGTTTTGCGTCGATGTCGTGGGTTAGCTCAGGGCTAGAAACAGCAAGGGATCGATCCTCGTCGCGGGCAACATTTTTGTTTTTTTGAATTAAAACTTACTGGATCATCCTTTGGTCTGGCACATTCACACATAACGGACCAGTACTTGTCGCCGTCTGGGGTCACCTTAATTTGTATTTTTAATTCTCTATCTCTCTCTTTCTTTCACTCTCTCTTTCTCTCTTCATCTCTCACCTCTCCGTATCTGCTGAGAATGGTGACTCTGAAGAATGGTACATTCTGGTCTGGGAAATACAGCCAGGTCATGTTCTCCAAGAATGGAGTCATTGGCTTGCGAAGACCAACTCCAACAACAAAGACCTTGTTGTACTTAACATCAAGTGGCTCGGTGAGCTGAGTCTGCTTGATAAGCTGGTCAACTGGCGAGGTGTTAAGAAGAACATCGTATGGAAGGGTCACAACCTCCTCAGAATCCTTCTCCTGGTATTCGACACTCTTCTCTTGTGGATTTACCTTGGTAACCTGGAAAAATTGTTTCAAAAAAAAAAAAAATATTTGCCGCCAGCAGGGGTCGAACCTGCGACCTTGGGCTTATTAGACCCACGCTCTAACCGACTGAGCTATGGCGGCGGCCATTTTTTGTGACACCTATTTCAACTATGTACCCCATCACTCACCCTGGTGTTGTACTTAAACCAGTCGTTTGGCAGCTTTTTGGCCATCGAACTCCACACGTTTCCGGTACCTCCGTACTTGGGGAAGGTGAAGTAAGAGTTTGGTCCCCATCCGAAGTCGGCGCTCTGGAAATTTCGAGTGCAAACGTGCTCCAGAGGGAATTTATGTTCCCGCTAAATTCAAAAACTCACAGCGAGCTCTTCTTGGTTCAGGGCGCAGAGCTCTTCGAGCTTCTCTTGTGGGAGCTTGGCGACTCTGGTGCCGACCCACCCTGGTGACATTTCCTTTGGGTGAACGGTCCACACCTTCTTGGTGTATGGCACGAAGAAAGTGTCTAGGATGGTTGGACCGAAATGCTGGAGAATCCATTCTTCGAAGGTTTCTGGGGTTCCTGAAAAGGGTTTTTGACCGACTGCGACGCTTTCGAGGGATTTTATTCGGCGGTAATTCAAGTGCTTGCTGAAAAGATGCAGGGGGAGAGAGAGAAACGTTCTGGATCTAATAAAATGTCAAAAACACTTAACACACCGAGCTAAAGAAGGTCGTCATCGATTAGTCGCGTTGCAGCAAAATTATATTGAACGAAAATTCGCTATAGAGCGCGTTCGCACATCGATATTTTTTCATTCTTTTGTCCTATTTTTCTCAAGTTAACAAGCGGATTTGTTTCGCCGATTGCTATTGAAAATTGCAAAAAATGTAACTTTTCTCTGTAACTAGCTTTTTATCATGAATTTTGAAAAAAAAAGCGTTTGAGAAAAATTTTCAACTACAGTAACTGTAATTTGATCTACGACAAAACGCGATTTACAAAGGGGCGGGGTTTGCAGTCGCTGCTTATTGGTCGCCTCCCCTCGCTGCTTGGTCCGACACTTTTCTACTGCGCTTAGCGCAGTGTGCTTAATACGAAAAAGTGTACTGAATCGTTTCTATTAAGAATCATTTCCTCAAGGAGGGCTTACAAGGTGAAAATTTTGTGATAATCAAGTTTAAACTTTGATCAAATCTTATCATCGTACCTAACTAGTGCTTTGAACCTTACCCAAGCCTAAAATTTGAGGTGTCGACAAAGATAAATGAAATAATGATTCTTAATAAAAACGATTCAGTACACTTTTTCGTATTAACTAATGTCAAAAATCATAGTTCATTTCATCTTGAGTGTGTAACAGCTAGCTTAATTAACTTATTCTCAACATTAGATCTTAGCTGAGAGTTACATTGACCTTTAGATCAAACATACCAGTAGCCTCCTTCTCGTATCTCTCCTTCAAATCGGCCAAACAAGCGTTCTTGACCTTTTCTGGGAAAAGTGGAACGGCAAATTGAGCTGGATAAGGGACCAAATGGATTCCAGTCTTGTCGAAAACATAGTTCATGTCGACCATGCAAAGTCTCTCAAGGGAGTTCCAGTCCTCGACGGCCCATTTGGTAGCCTTGTCGTAGTATGGGTAGTTGTGGTTGAAGGTGATGTGACCGCCCATGTCCCAGAGGAATCCCTTTGAGTCCTTGATCGTACACGAAAGCCCTCCGGCAATGTTCTCCTGAATCGGTTTCTACCAGAAACTGACCTTCGCTACGCTCGCACACCTCGGCAAAGGCATAAAACAATATAACCGCGTTGCGACCGCTCTGCCGACCTCCGCTTTAATTTTCGAAGGTGTTTGTACTTTAAAAAATGTTTCACTAGACATATTGAACGTTTCGGACTGTTCCCAACGATAGTTTTACCTACTTCAAACATTTTTACGTTACGATTTGTGAATCTGGGACGAAAAAAGTGGGAAAAGTAAAAGTTTTTGAACTACAGTAACTGAAATTTGATCTACTCTATCGATTTTCTTTGCTTACACGTTTCCACTGCGTTTGCCGCAGTGCACATATCTTCCTCTACCTGTAAAAAAGTCTGACCTCCGTAAATCGGTTACTTATTACTGAAGCAGTTTCGCCTTGAAACACAAGGGCGATTAAGTAATGCGCCTTTAATTTCAATAGACTGAAAGTAAGAATAATCATTTAAATCCACAAAGATCTAACTGTTCGTTGTGAGAGTCCCGACCCTAGGGTAGGCCTACCGTACTCATTTTACAAAAATGCGACTGGCGCGCGTTTGAAATCGGTCAGACTTTTTGCTAGATATGTGCAGTGCACTTCACTCCTCTTTTATGAAAATTTTGTAAAGAATCACTGAGAATTACAGTATTCAAATTCATAATTACTATTTAGCTTGTTAAAAGTACGATATGCGAATCTACAGAAACTGTGATGATCAACTATACATATGTATACAGTAAAGTTTGAGCAAAACTACAGTAAGCAAAGCTACAGTAATCCAGTAGATGAAAACCGTCGTCTCACCTGTTCAACCATAAGAAGCTCGACATCCTTGGCAGCTTCGTTGCCTTCGTTCTTGAGTTCATTGAGTCGGTAAGCAGCTCCGAGAGCTGTTGGCGCGGCTCCGATGCAGACAATTCTCATCCTGAATTAAATGAGGTTTTGAAACGTAACTGGTCGAGGAATTATGGAAGTGAGAAATTCTATGTAATTTGATGTTTCATGCGATTTTGAGACCGTTGCTTCCTACAATTTGCTAACATGAAAAAGAAAGAACGAAGAATGATCGAAAAATGATCTATTTTCACACAAAAACTCAAATCGACGGGTCTTATCTTCAAAACGAAAGTCAGATACTTTTCATGAATGATTTGTTCGAATTAATATGTAAAGCTTATAAATCGACCAGTTCCATACATGAAGAGAAGAAACCCGCGGCTGGTCGGCGACTGGGTGAGGTGCTATGAGAAGTTTTTTCTTGAAGAATGAAGACAAAAAATATGAGAGGAATAAGATGTGAGAAGAATTGTGGGTCGTTGTCATAATAGATCTGGCTGAACCCTAAAATCATCGGAACCCGCGGCACGTCGGCGAGCGGAGTTAAAGGAGTAAAAAGTGGAAAGAAAAGTGGGTCGTCATCCCAGTAGCCTGTGTGACGGAGTGACTGAGACCTAGTCGATGCAGATTTCAGTTTAGATATTTAAGCTGTCTGAGAACTGAACCGATAGCCGGCGGCGATAGCAGAGACACGGCCTATATTCTCAACTTTCGCTTGTTCCGGATCAAGAGCCACGTTGAGGAGGACAAGGCACCCCTACGTTTCGAGATAAAATCATAACAACGGAGATCCGGATATACAGTGGAAAGCATCGGAAATCACACTAGTCATCACTTTTTGAACTTGCGATCATGACTTGGGAGATCCTGTCTTCAGTGACTTTTTGGCGTTGGATTCAAGATCTCAAATTGAAAATTTCGATTTTGTTCAAAAAC
>OZ022253.1:4462520-4485020 GCA_963978915.1 Caenorhabditis parvicauda
CATAACGACTGTGGTAGCAGTCTTTGAGGCAGGCTAGAAGAAGAATGAAGAGGATTCCAAACAGGAGAATTACTGGCCCTGAATGCTTTGTGAATACATTTTCTTCTGATTTCAAAGCTCACCTTTCTTCTCCCATGAAGCGTGGGAAAATTCTGATACGAGTGCGTCTTTGCTGATTGGGGAGGTCATTCTGAAAGTTTGATAGAGAAAAAAAAAGAGAGAGAGAGAGAGAGAGAGAGAGGGGGGGGGGGGGGGGGAGAGAGAGAGAGGAGAGGGAGAAAGAAAGAGAAAGAGAGAAAGAGAGAGAGAGAGAGAGAGAGAGAGAGAGAGGGTGGGGGAGGGAGAGAGAAAGAGAAGAGAGAAGAGAGAGAGAGAGAGAGAGAGAGAGAGAGAGTGAGAGAGAGAGGGAGAGGGAGAGAGAGAGAGAGGGAGAGGAGAGAGGAGAGAGAGAGAGAGAGAGAGGGGGGAAGAGAGAGAGGAGGAGAGAGAGGAGGGAGAGGGAGAGAAGAGATGAGAGAGAGAGAGTGATGAGAGAGAGAGAGAGAGAGAGAGAGAGAGAGAGAGAGAGAGAGAGAGAGAGAGAAGAGAAGAGAGAAGAGAGAGAGAGAGAGAGAGAGAGAGAGAGAGAGATGAGAGAGAGGAGAGAGAGAGAGAGAGAGAGAGAGAGAGAGAGAGAGAGAGAGAGAGAGAGAGAGAGAGAGAGAGAGAGAGAGAGGGGAGAGAGAGAAAGAGAGAGAAAGAGAGAGAGAGGGGAGAGAGAGAAAGAGAGAGAGAGAGAGAGAGGGAGAGAGATTGTGTATTTCAAACTTCACTGAAAATAACCCATAACTGTTAAAAATAGCAAATTAGAAAAAGTACAGAAAGCTTTAAAAAAAAGTACAGTAATCACTAATACAGTAACCCATTGGGAGTATAGTACCTGTCAAAAAATACAGTTAGCAATTAGATCAAATATCCTGAGATAGAAGTATGAATACAGTCTGAAGCGTAATTATTACAGTAACCTAGTAGAAGTACAGTAATCTGGTAGATCAAAAACAGAGCGAAACCCGGGAAGCTAACAGTATTTCGAGAAAGAAAGCAGCTGGAAAGAGCTGTCTGGTCAGTTCGTTTGTTTACTAAGGCAAGCCCCGATGGTCAACCCAACAAAAAAGATCCGTCACTTTTTTCGAGTCATGAAAGTGTGACGTTTTGGTAGCTATTTGGTGGCGAGCACGTGTCAGTTTTGTGTCTACTCCGGGTCGACGTTACAGAGACAGAAAATGTCTTACTTAACTATTACGGCTGGTCGTGAAATGAAAAAAAGTAGAAAATCCCGAAAGTCAGATTCAAAAATCGTAACTGACTGTTTGGTGACCGGCACGTGCCAGATTTATGACTTACCCAGGTCAATGTTACAGAGATATGACATGTCTTACTAAAATCGTAGGGCTGGTCGTGGAATGGAAAAGTCAGAAAATTCCCGAAATATCATCAAAACCGTTTTTTTTCCCTAGGAAATTGGCTCTAACTACGTTCGAGTAAATTTAGAAGGGCCAAATGAGAGCAAATCCTATTGACTTGTGTGTGGGTGCATGAAGATTGCTTCGTTGTTCGGAAGATTTATGAATTCGATGACGTCGGTTTCGAAAAGACAATGAAATGAAGGCTTTTTCAAAAACTGGTTTTTTTCTGATTTTATCCTTTAAAAAAGAAGGTTTTCATTTTATTTTCTGATGTTGAACTTCATAATTTAAAAAAAAAGTAGATAAAATTGTAGAACTTAAAACAGATTTACGCTTTTTTCTTTTAAAAATGAACCCAAAATTGAAAAACTACTTTAAAAAATGAAATCAACAAAAATCGACTCAATAGTCGTCTAGCGAGTTATCCTCGCTTTGCTCACTACTACTCTGAATATGTTGAGAAAATGAAATAATCGAAAAATCACTTGACAAGGACAGAAAACTGCCTAACAGATGTTACCCTCACTATTCTCACGTCAATTTCTGACTTTTAACCTATCTACGCTCAAAAAACATGTAAAAAACAGAACCTACATAAAACATCGTCATAACTTCAGGCAATCAATGACAAAAAGACGTGACTGTTCTTTACACTACCTACCTACATATACTTGACTGTATGTATACGTAGGTACAAATGATCTAGAACGCGATAAAAAGTCTATTGTCTTGGTGTTATTTTCAAAAAGCGTGATTTTCTCGGACAATGGAAGCGTGGCTTTGAAAAAAACGTGCTGGCGTGGCTTTTCGGTGAAGAAAGTTATTTTGGTAGAAAAAAACGTGATTTCACAAAATTCAAAAACATGAAAAAGGTCAAAAATATCCTCAGGGAAAGGGATGAATGATACTTCAATTTTGAGAAATTCTAAAAAATTGACTTCAAAAAAACGTGAAAAAATATTTTAATGAACGCGAAAAAAATAACTATGAAAAAGTGGAGGAAAAAATTATGAAAAAAACATTAAAAATTGATTTTAAAAAACGGAAACGTGGTCTTCGTTGATTACAAAAAATCTGCAGTAAAAAACAAAAAGCTTGAATGTGACTCGAATCGATGAGGCGTTTTATCAAAAAGCCAGTTTTATAGAGAGGGCTACATGGGAACCAATCACGATGATGGCGTCTATCTATTCGTTTATATTGAAAAGTGGATAAACAGTCACCGGAGAGCAATTATTTCACTATGACGAGGAATTCCAGTGATTGTGAGTCATCTGGTTGGGGGGGGAAAAACCTCTAGACACTGTTTTCGTATGAGTCAGACCAGAATCAGTGTTTGGGACAGTTACAGTAATCTACCTACAGTAATCCTCACCACTCTGAACTCAATTTTGACCTACCAAACATTGGACACTGTTGGGACCTTGAATTTGTTAAAACTACAGTAATAAAGCATTCTAGTGATTGTGAGTCATCTGGTTCGGGGGAAAAACGTCTAGACACTGTTTTCGTATGAGTCAGACCAGAATCAGTGGTTGGGATAGGTACAGTAATCTACCTACAGTAATCCTCACCACTCTGAACTCAATTTTGACCTACCAAACATTGGACACTGTTGGGACCTTGGATTTGTTAAAACTACAGTAATAAAGCATTCCAGTGATTGTGAGTCATCTGGTTCGGGGGAAAAACGTCTAGACACTGTTTTCATATGAGTCAGACCAGAATCAGTGGTTGGGATAGGTACAGTAATCTACCTACAGTAATCCTCACCACTCTGAACTCAATTTTAACCTACCAAACATTGGACACTGTTGGGACCTTGGATTTGTTAAAACTACAGTAATAAAGCATTCCAGTGATTGTGAGTCATCTGGTTCGGGGGAAAAACGTCTAGACACTGTTTTCATATGAGTCAGACCAGAATCAGTGGTTGGGATAGGTACAGTAATCTACCTACAGTAATCCTCCCCACTCTGAACTCAATTTTGACCTACCAAACATTGGACACTGTTGGGACCTTGGATTTGTTAAAACTACAGTAATAAAGCATTCCAGTGATTGTGAGTCATCTGGTTCGGGGGAAAACGTCTAGACACTGTTTTCGTATGAGTCAGACCAGAATCAGTGGTTGGGATAGGTACAGTAATCTACCTACAGTAATCCTCACCACTCTGAACTCAATTTTGACCTACCAAACATTGGACACTGTTGGGACCTTGGATTTGTTAAAACTACAGTAATAAAGCATTCCAGTGATTGTGAGTCATCTGGTTTGGGGGAAAAACCTCTAGACGCTGTTTTCATATGAGTCAGACCAGAATCAGTGGTTGGGATAGTTACAGTAATCTATCTACAGTAATCCTCACATCTCTGAACTCAATTTTGACCTACCAAACATTGGACACTGTTGGGTTTGTTAAAACTATGTTATTACAGTATACTCCGTCCTAAATCAAAGACGCTTTGATTTTGTTCTGATCCTTGATGGGTCAGATCAAAAATAGTGAGTTACAGTAGTCCTCAGTAATAAAGCAACCCAGTGATTGTGAGTCATCTGGGTTGGAGGAAAAAACGTCTAGACACTGTTTTCATATGAGTCAGACCAGAATCAGTGGTTGGGATAGTTACAGTAATATATCTACAGTAATCCTCCCCACGCTGAACGCAAGTTTCACCTACCAAGTAGAGTTACAGTAAGCCTAGCTTACACATATGGCCAGAATCTTTGATGAGTCAGATCAAAAATAATTATCAAAAACTTACAATAACCTTCGTCCTTCAAAAAAACCTACAGTGAACCATGTCGTAGGAAAACTACAGTAAACTACTTACAGTATTCCTGCGAACTCAATTTTGACCTACCGAGCTCTGAACACTGATTTCATTGTGGATCTATGAGTCGGATCAAAAATATTTTGTGGAGTGGTCACAGTATCGAACATACATAAGTACCGTACTCCGAACTCAAATTTGACTTTCTATTAACACTCTTTTCATCTTGGATGAATCAGAACCAAAACAGTGAGTTGAAAAATCAGAATGAGCCTTGTTTATATGATAACTTTCATAAACCTTTAAACTTGGTTCCTAGACTGTCTACATTATGTCTTGATCAGCTTTGGAAGTCGAATTACAGAGTGCACATATATATCGCTAGAAGCATGGCCGTTTTCAAACGCGCTCTAATCTCAATTTTGCAGAATGAGTACGGTAACTCTCACAACGAACAGTTAGATCTTTGTGGATTTAAATTATTATTCTTACTTACAGTTCATTGAAATTAAAGGCGCATCACTTAATCGTTCTTGTGTTTCAAGGCGAAACTGCTACGGTACTAAGTAACCGATTTACGGAGGCCAGATTTTTTTACAGGTAGAGAAAGCTATGTGGAGTGTTGAATTTGATCCGTTTCTAACGTAGACTTTTGGAGTATTGTAACTTCTGAACGGAAGCTTAGAATCCTGTCAGAATATGATTTTAATGCACACTGAACGTTCCAACACCGATACATATGAAAACCTCTACATTTTCCAATGTGAAAATCGAAAAATTCTTGTGATTTTCATTTTTGTCTCCAATTCCTCTGAACCCATCACAGATGATAGAATCGATCACGTAGAATACAATAAGCTTGGTGTCGTGTTGTGAGGGTACTGGAACTGTAACTTCAGAACTTTGGGATACTGTAACGGTAACTTGAGAACTCTAGGGTACTGGAACTATAACTTCAAAACTCTGGGGTACTGGAACTATAACTTTAGAACTTTGGGGTACTGTAACTGTATCTTCAGTACTCTAGGGTACTGTAACTGTAACTTCAGAACTCTGGGGTACTGGAACTATAACTTCAGAACTTTGGCGTACTGTAATTGTAACTTCAGAACTTTGGGGTATTGTAACTGTAACTTCAGAACTATATTTCTGTTCTTCCTCTCCAATCTCCAACTGTACAGCGTTCACCCGTCCATAAAGTTCCAGTAGTTGGGAACCAGCAGTATCTATAAATCACGTCGACCGGACAAACCACAACTGCCCAGGGCAACGTCGCTCGGCCATTCTCTGAACATCCCTATCATTAACACTATTTTCCCACAATGAGTTTAAAGCTTGCTGTTTTTAACACGAAGACAACCCATCACACACACACAGAGTTCAAACATTTGAAGTTGTCTGCAAATTTCCGACTTTTACACTGACCAGTCTAAGTGGATCCCGACTAATTGATTCAAATTGGGTTAAGTTCAGAGTGGAAATGACTCTCCCAGGTCGTTAATCATAGTCACCTCTTATCACTATCAGTTAACACTTTCATAACAAACACTGGAGATCTCGTTTTGGAAGATGGAATTCGAGTTTCTGTTTTGGAAAAAGAAGAACTGATTTTAGGTGAAACTTTGACGTTATGATCAAACTTGATGCTAATTAAAAGAAAAAAAACAAAAACAAAAATTAAAAGTAGTTTTTTCATTGATAACTACAGTAACCCAAAAGTCGATAGCGCCCGTTAGACGACCCTACATTACAAATAATTTTCTTCATTTCTTCATTCACTTCGATAGAGCGCATTTGCGCACTCATTTTTTCATTCATCTTTTTTTTCATTCATTCTCAGATTTTTGACTTCTTTTCTCCGAATTATGTTTCATTCCGATATATAACAACAAAATTGACTGCTGTTTTTTTAAACCCACAAATAATGTTTTTTCCCATTCTCTTATTTTTTTCATGATTAAACAACACGTTTTCTTTTCATGAAAACTCCATTGTTTCAGGTAGAGTAATCATGCAGGATGTGCTTCGCGTCTTTGCTCCTGTTCCAGTGAAGTGAGACTCTGATATCATCGTACACACGACTCACAGAACCCGGTAAGTTTCAAAATGAACTAGCAAACGTTCGTTGGCAATAAATAAACGTATACGTCAAAAATAACTAATAATCAGTATTGATTCATTCTTAAAAGATTTCTCTAGACCTCTGAAAACTACATACAGCGACGTAACTTACATTTAGTATATACAATTTCATTACCTTCGAATTTTCTGTTTTCATAACGCACAGAAAGTTATAACAGAAGGGTAGAGTGAATCACGAATCCTTTATGCATTTTTGATTATCGACATCTCAAATTTTAGGCTTAGGTAAGGTTGAAAGCATTAGTTAAGTAGAAAGCTAATATTTGATCAGTTTGAACCGGATTGAAAAAAAAATCGTATCTTCTAAGGTTACATGTAATCGTTTTCAGAAATCGTACCAACCAGCTAACTCATGGTCATTGGGATTCCGAATTCTGGTGTACGTGACAAGAACAAAAAATTCGTCTTCGAACGCCAGCCACTCGACTCGAGGTTTTCAATCATTTCGTCAGCGAATGTCCAAAGGTTAATTTCTATAGATTGAACGTTTCAAAGCTGAGACTTTCCAGTGTAAAAAATTGAAATTCTTTTCGAGAAAATACTATTTCTCATAGCTAATTTCGAAAATCATTCAAGAAAGCATCTTCTTATCGATTGTTTTCAGAGAAAAATGGAAATAGAATCCAAACTGCCAATTGATTCCGTAGTTAAGCTCATCATACCAAATTCGTGTTCTTCCACTACGTCTGCAAGTTAAGCATGTTGACGAATTCAAGTTTGCAGGTAAGTACTGATTCTAATGCGAAAGAAATACAAACATTCAGGATACGAATACCAGAAAGCTCACATCACAACTTCGCTCTACCAGATCATAGAAGACCCCTTAATTGATTTCAATACGAATAATGAACAAGTTTTGCCCTTATTCAGCCAAATTCATGATAACATCTATTCAAATGTTTATTGTTTTTTTTTTAAAATATTCCAGATCAGTACGACGCGTCTCTGGAACAGGATAAATGACACGAAACACGTCCTGCATGGTTATTCTACCTGAAACAATAGAGTTAAAACGAACGAGTGCTTTTTAATAATGAAAAAATAAGAGAATGGAAAAAAAAACATTATTTATGAGTCTAAAAAAATTACAGCAGTCAATTTTGTTGATATTTATCGGAATGAAATATAATTCAGAGAAAAGAAGTCAAAAATCTGAGAATGAATGAAAAAAAAGATGAATGAAAAAATAAGTGCGCAAATGCGCTCTATCGAAGTGAATGAAGAAATGAAGAAAATTATTTGTAATACAAGCTGCCGTGCGCCCGTTTCCATTTTTCTTTTAAATTCGTCATGCATCGTTCTTCGCACATATTAAAGGTAACTTTCGATGTTATTGATAACCAAAAGTTCAACTACAGAATACCCATTGACACTAACATTCTCATTAACATCAAAATGAATGATTACCGACATTTTGCCGCATGTACGTGCCGACTTGAACTTTATGTACATTAGATATCATCTTTGCGTATTCTCCCCACCTAATTTCAATCTTCAAATCATTTTTATTATTCTCGCCTTTGATTTTATTACAGCCATGGTCAAGTGGAGAAAGGCATTTTGACATTGTAACATTTTTGAGAATTCCGAGAGAGTTTCTGGCATTGCCGTTACGGTTGGCAAATTCCTTCGAAAGTTAGATATTCCTAAATATTTTCTTTTTTCCAGAATAGGAGAACAGATGAGAAGTATGTTTTCTTTTACTTTTCTAGAATAAATACTTGCAAAAATTTTTCAAAGTTGCATTCCTGGTAGTTCCCTAAAGAGGTTCACAACAGCTTAGTCGTTGAGTAAAACACAAGCTGATTCCTCGTGGATATCACATGAAGCCCGTCAATTGTTGTATAGTCCCACACAAACACTTGTGGTGTATTTTAAGAAACACATGTTATGTACTAATTTTTCTACACTTTCAAAGTTCATTTAGCTCCTCTCTGGTGGCTCTTCAGTTCAATGTAAGAGTAGTTTTCTCAAGTCATATTTTTCCAGTAAGGCAGAAAAATATTGATTTTTTGACAGTTTTTTTTGGAATCA
Source organism: Caenorhabditis parvicauda (assembly GCA_963978915.1). NCBI lineage: Eukaryota > Metazoa > Nematoda > Chromadorea > Rhabditida > Rhabditidae > Caenorhabditis > Caenorhabditis parvicauda. Next base: position 4,470,917 of record OZ022253.1, read on the forward strand.
CACATAGCTTCCTCTACCTGTAAAAAAGTCTGACCTCCGTAAATCGGTTACTTAGTACTGTAGCAGTTTCACCTTGAAATACAAGAACGATTAAGTAATGCGCCTTTAATTTCAATGGTAAGAATAATAATTTAAATCCACAAAGATCTAACTGTTCGTTGCGAGAGTCCCGACTCCTACCGTACTCATTTTACAAAGATGCGACTGGCGCGCGTTTGAAATCGGTCAGACTTTTTACTAGATATGTGAATCATAGAAGTCGAGAAGTTCTTGTTTCTCAATTCTTCAGTTAGATTAATGTTATTGATTTTTTGAACTTTCCTTTCAAAAACTGAAAAATCATACATTTTGGAGTTGTAAATTAATTTTGGCTAAAGTACGAAGTAAAAAGTTTTCATCGAATATCGATTTTGCAATTTTTTCTCTCAACATTCAAGAAAATCGATATTTCATTGACTTTACTATTATAGGACGTTACTACAAAAAGGCTATATCAGTGCTTTGAACTGATGATGAATGTTTGTTTTGCCTAGTTAGAAACAAGGAACTGGAGATTATGAAGAGGGAGAGAGGGAGAGAGAGAGAGAGAGAGAGAGAGAGAGAGAGAGAAAGAGAGTAGATAAAAAATTACAGTAGCTCAAAATGACTACTACAGTAAGCGTGTAGATCAAACTTTGACTCTTTCTACAAAATCGATGAAAATCTCTAAATTATCGATCCAAAACCAACTCAAAGAAATGTCCTGGTTGTGACTGCTATCACCTTTCAGCCGGGATTTTCCAGACAGGTCTCAAAAACCGCCCGTCTCTAGGTTGTAGTTGAACTATGCCTTTCCTCTAGTCGACTACAGACATTCTTTGTTCAAGCCTTTGATAATTCGATTACCTACGTATTACTTACTTAAGAGAATAGATATTGTTGACATGCGTTGACCTAAACCTCGTTGAGTATGTTTATCAACAAGACCCAAACAAATGCTTTTATGACAGCTGAGCCGATTATAATGGCCATCCCGACCGAATCCCAAAAATTGCCTGTAATTAGGTGAATTTTCAGCGGTCATTTAGTTTTCCGTTTGTTGCCCACGATTTGACTGAACATAAGTGCATGCTCAGGGGTTCCCGCATTTTTCACTATTTTCGGTTGTGAAAAGCTCTTGCCAAAATTTTTCACAGAGTTCATCAATTTTTGGACTCTTTCCATCACCGAACCGCATCGCTCCAATGCTGCGTTGCGGTTTCGTAGAAATTGCAAAAAGTACTTCAGTTTATTGCCGGAAGCTTTTTACAATCCTCATACACTCAACCGCAACGCTCAGCTGCCGCGATGCGGTTGTCATGGAACACCAAAAACTCAAAGTCCATTCGCATAGATACTCTCTATTTCTCATGAACAAAATCGCAACGCTCCACTGCCGCGATGCTGTTGTCATAGAACTTCAAAGAGTACATTTGTTCAATTTCCCGAAGGCTCTATTCCTCTTCACTGAAACCGCGACGCTCAGCTGCCGCGATGCGGTTGCTCTAGAATTCCAAAAACTCAGAGTTCATTCGAGATTTGACATTTCCATACAGCAGATTAGCCGTTTCCAAATCTCTTAGCTGAAGAGACTGCAGACACGCACAATGATGTGTTATCTGATCCCAATGGCAATCAATTGATAGTGGCGATGGGTGCACGTGCACCAAATGGTGTAACCCATGGTGTGACATAGGCTCATCAATGCTCGGCTCGCGGCATTTTTTGACCAACCAGTCTAGTTGACGAGCAGTTTCACCTGTCAATCCCATCCGTTGTATACTTTTCGTCGGCTATTTCTCTTTACTTTCAAAAGTTGTAATTTCTTCATTAAAAGTAGCTATACAGCCACATTTCCTGTGTTTTTTGAATTTTTTAAATAATGTTTTCCTCATCACCCTTCCTCTGTTCTGTTTGAGAATGCACTCTGATTCAATAATAACTTTACTATCACATTTTCTAGCTTTTGTGGGGATAATCGTTATATTACTTCAACTTTGCAAGTATTATATGTACTCAAAATTAGATCGTTCAATCGGGAAGTTTAGGTGAAATAATTCAAATTCCGCTATTGGTCGACAATTTTTGATGGTAAATAGCTATATTTCAATGCTTTTCTAAATCAAAAAATAATCTAAATAAATTTTTTATCCACGCAGTCTAGTTCATCTGATGTTAAGAATTTTGTGGATATACAATTTTTCTGGGTTTATTCCACTTTTTTGCAATTCCGTATATCGGCTTATGATTTTTTTTCAAAAAAATATTTTTATACTACTGTTAGTACTCCATAAGCACTTAACTCTTCACTATGTTGACCTGGATAGTCATAAAATGAAATCTCACCAAACCAACGTTGGTTTTTTTTTGACGGCTCATAAAATCCATCTTCGTGTCAATTCATTCATGTCACCACCCCCACCATTAAAATGACGCCATTCAAAGTTGCACCAACCATTCTATCGTAGGTGTAGGCCACCCTTTGGGGTGACCTCTTTGTAACTTATCTCCACACTCGCCAGACCGTGGTCTCCCCTTTTGTTACAAAAATGCATAATCTAACGTCATTAGTGTTCAGGTATGCTAGTAAACATCATGAGTTGAAGGTAAAATTTATGTTTTTATGATATTTTGCAAATTTTTGGTATGATTGATACATCTCTCTCGCTCTCTCTTTCTCTCTCTCTCTCTCTCTCTCTCTCTCTCTCTCTCTCTCTCTCTCTCTCTCCAGTTTCTCGATAATTCTACTAATTCGTCATTTTCTTCACATAAACAACTGCAATCACTGAACTCTGAACCTTTACCACGGTATCATTGCTGATCTTCCGATCACTACCGACTGGTAGCTGAGCCCAGGTTAAAACAAATGTTATTTTCGATTCCATTTGACAGTTGTTCAGCCAGCTCTTTTTCGAAAAGTCAGAGTTGAGATGTCACAAAGTTCTGGAAGGTTCTGGAATATGATGTTCTAGTTTTTTAAAAATTCATCTCATCACTCTCACGTCTCCACTCAATTTTCATCACTCTAGCTTCTTTCTTGGTTTAATAAAAAATAAGTACATTTTCATTGTAAAATTCGCTTCATTCTTATTTTTCATTACCGAAACAACTCACACATTATAACTCTCCGCAAAAACTACTTTTCCAATTTCTCATTCATGAATTAATCTATTTAATTGCGTTTTTTTCAACATGTTGTTTTTATAAGACTGCAGAATACTATTAAATCGTGTTGTTAAAACTTTCGTGAAACATTTTTTTGCATTCTGAAGCTCTTTATGTCTACAATTTTCGTGTTTTTAATCAATTCCGATCTTGTTTATCATAGAGAAAATTCAGCTTCTAGTAGTTTTTCAAATAAAAAAATATTAAAACTAAAATTTATTTCCACGTTCCATTAGAAAACATGTGTTGAGCATGCTCCAGAGGTCTTTTCGGATCCGGTGGCTGAACAAATTTTAGGTATCTTCGAGTTCACGATGAACCCAGATTATTTTGTTGCCACCACGTGGAAGGCACGAAATTGGCACGATTGAGAAACATATTTTGTAGCTAGTTTAGTTTCATAGTTTATAAATACTGTTTCATTGATTTTCAATCACATTTTGTAGCCCGTGTTGACTATGTCATCAATTTTTGATCAAATTTTGCAGTTTAGGTATACTGTAATAGTAATTGTTGAAGTTTTTGCAGCTGCTGCATACTGTACTACCTTTTTTTTTATTCTGTGCACCTTTTGTATACTGTACTACCAATTTTCTCGCAGTTTTTGCAGTTTCTGCAGACTGTACTGTCATTTTTTGTAGTCTGTGCAGCTGCTGCATACTGTACTAACAATTTTATTGTAGCCTTTGCAGTTGCTGCATACTGTACTACCAATATTCTTGCAGTTTTTGCAGCTGTCACTGTACTAGCAGACTCTAAAAAAAAAACAATTATTTTGAAAAAATTCAAAAAGATTTTAGAAAGCGAAAAATCTAACTTATTTCTGAAAGTATTCATAGATTTTTTGCAAAAAAGCGCTTAGAAAAAGTCATAAACTCTTTCAAGTTTAATTCATTCACGGTAGATCACTTTTTCTTACTGTAGTTCTCACTCTTTTTTCGTAGATCAAAAATTTTTTCTTTTTCTTTCTTTCTTCATTTATGAAAAAGAATTAGCGAAACGTGATAAATCAAATGAAAACTGTTAAATACGTTGATTCAGATACAAACTGTTCGAATTGCTAGAAGGCTGTCTTGAAAAATGCAATAAAACACATAATATTCAGTGTGGCTTCAGTTTCTGTGTATTCTACCAAAGTAAAAGCTATACCGGAACTCCGGAACTTTACATGTTTTCACCAGAATTTTCACCGAATCTCTCACAAGTACTCTGACATTTTAACCCCATCTCTACCGGAACTTTCACCGAATCTCGAAATTTTTAACAGGAATTCCGCCACAAATTTTATCAAAACCGTTCAGTTTCAACTGAAACACCTCATAGTAAGACAGATTTATTGATCAAACACAAAATAAAAATTATGAAGCGCGAGATGGCAGTAGTTTTCACAATTGTTGATGCTTTTGCTGCTTGCACGACGGGGACCTGAAACAAACAACGTCAAACTCTTGGTCCTTTTTTGAATACAGCATTGTTCATTATGAAAAGTTCGATTTTGAAGTAATTTACAAAAAAAACGAACCAATTCACTGCAGGTCTGCGTGGTAATCAGTGCCGAATTGACCAATCTCATTTAGATCAGGCACATTGGAGCCATCGCAATCTGCTTGGGCCTCAGCGAGAAGGAACCCTGAAATATTTTTCTTTTCATATGACAACCGGTACAAAATGCGCACTTAGTCCAAATTAAAACTTACACCGATGTAGCGAGACATCAGAAAAGTAGTAGCAGACGAACTTTGTAGTAGCACTCAGAGAAAGGCAGGACAGCAGTCGTTGTACTCCTGCAGCCAGTTGGTTTAATGGATCGCACGTCTGAAAGTCTACAATAATTGGAGAATTGGAAATAGAGAACTACAGACGATTGTCGTATTTTTGTTTCTCAGTTTGGTCGTTTTTTGGCCAGTGTTTCCTGGAGGAAGTTCTGAATATTTTCAAAAATCGTATGATATTTTGTTTTTTTTTATCATATGATGTTTTTTAAAACATTATGATGTTTTATGAAACATGTTTTAACTTTGAAAACAGAAAAGCGATGTCTTATCTAAATTCAATTTGAATTGTTCCATAAATGTAGTGACTCAGCTTATCAATACATAGATAGATAGAGGAAAGTTGGACAATAAAACATGAAAAAGAAAACATACCGAGTTGTTTCAAAGTCCACAGAATTATTGACCGATCGGTGACATGACGCCAGGTCGTCACTCGACTGTTCTCTGAAAAAATTAAAATGTGGAGCTTCAAAATGTACACATTGATTCAATTAAAAATAATCTCACCGTCCTCAGGGAATAAAACCACCGTTATTAATGGAGACGTGACAAAAAACTAACTTGTATCATCTTCAGTCATCTCTCATTCTATTTGGGCTTTCTTTCGCTGGTTTCCAGTCGTTTCCGATTTTTAATCAGCATTCTTCATTTTCGTTTTTTGTCTAAACGGATTTAGAAAGGTTAAACAACTATTACACCGAATCCCTGAGACAAATATGCTTAATAAAATAATATTCTGTCAAAATGTAAGTATCACAAACCTCCGAATTCCATAAAGGACGAAGAATGAGTGAATAAATCAAAAATTGAAAAAAATAAAAATACAAATTATCAAGCTTTGTGCGCTCCGTTGCTAAATTGCGGGTCTTATTTAGTGGGATTCCAAATAATCTCTCAAGCATTTTGGCTTGAATTCTTAGCGGCATAAAATCCGTTTTGTTTATTGTTGACATATTTCAGAATAATTTATTTTTTTTAGAGAGATCACTGATTCTTCCCACCATCTTTGTCCTCAGCACATGTATTGCTACCAAAATATTTACTCTTGAGAAAGGACACGAACATTAATTGATAGATAACTCGGTGTTGCACACACATTCGAAAACACGTTACCGTAATCTCCAGCCAGCCGCCACTTGCAATGATCATTGAACAAGATGGGTTTGAGACAACACACATTGTACGGTGGTGGAAACGTCTTTTAAAGATGCTTTATCAATCAAGAATGAATGCCATGTGGCAGCAGTAATTGTATCATGCCTATTGTACGTGCGAAGCGGCTGAGAGGCGTATTTGGAAGAGCGAATCTGACCCGGAGCATTCGAGTTCGAACCTCTACTCGGTCATTTTTTGCTTTTTTCCAAAATGGAACAGCTTACCTAATGGACACTTTTCTCTGACCTTCTGGTTGAAACACTGGTTTCTGACCTGAGAGACCCAAGTTCGAGACTTCTACCCGTCATTTTTGCCTTTTTGAAAATGAAACAGTTTTCCCTCATGGACAATGGTCTCTGGCTTTATGGTCAAGGCGCTTGTCTCGTAGTCGAGAGATCCGAGTTCAAACCTCTTCCTGATGGTCATTTCTGCTTTTTCTCGTCCTGATTAATTCAATCATGAGTTAAAATTCCCCTACCTTTAAAATCTTGTGGACACCTTTATCTCTCATTACAACTGCACATATCTAGCAAAAAGTCTGACCGATTTCAAACGCGGGCCAGTCGCATTTTTGTAAAATGAGTACGATAGGAGTCGGGACTCTCACAACGAACAGTTAGATCTTTGTGAATTCAAATTATTATTCTTACTTTCAGTTCATTGAAATTGAAGGCGCATTACTTTAATCGTTCTTGTATTTCAAGGCGAAACTGCTACGGTACTAAGTAACCGATTTACGGAGGTCCGACTTTTTTACAGGTAGAGGAGGCTATGTGAGCTGCCTCGTCCCGAAAGATCCGAGTTCGAACCTCTCCTCGATGACTATTTTTGCTTCTCTCAAAAACACAAACACTTTAACTATGAGTAAAAGCCCCCAAATCAAGGAATTTGACTTATCATATCCTAGTGCGAACCCCCGACCTCGTGATCGTTTCTTGCTTCACTCAATGAAACTTTTAGAAATTGTGAAAAACATCCAAGTCATGAGTAAAGAATACCCCAGTTGCTTGTTGTTGTACCCAGTTCGATCAACGAACCATGTTTTAAATTTATGAACACATGAATTTCGACTGGGTACACAAAGTTGGGGGTTGAGTACGGTAGTCTCCCTCCCCATTTGACCGACCATTTAAACGATTGGCGAGTGTTTTCGACACACTATGTGTTATCAGTTTCACATAACCAGTAAAGATTACACGAGCCCTGGGTCAAAACTTGCCATCGCTACTTCACTTGTATAGAACCTTGAAAACACCGTGCCAAGTGCTAACCGTACCCGATGTAGCTAGGCTTGTTAGACCGGACACCGATCCAAGTGCTAACCGTACCCGATGTAGCTAGGCTTGTTAGACCGGACACCGATCCAAGTGCTAACCGTACCCGATGTAGCTAGGCTTGTTAGATCGGACACCGGTCCAAGTGCTAACCATACCCGATGTAGCTGGGCTTGTTAGATCGAACGGGTATTTTCAATTTATTCTGCTTGACACCTAGCAGGCGACTTTTATACCCTACGAATAAAAACACCAGTGTAAAAACACCCTACTCGATGTAGCCTGACTTGTTAGATCGGACGGACTTTTCGTTATGTTCTGCGTAGCTACTCAACGACTTGTATATTCTACCAACCAGAACTAGAGACATCGATCCAAGTACTGACCGTACCCGACGTAGCTTACACTGCCAGATCGGACGGGGTGATTTTTCCCTACGTCGCGCATTTTCACTTCTAATTAAGTTGTCTATGAATCAGAACTTGAAAAATCGTTCCAAGTACTAACCCTACTCAAAGTATCATGACCTGCCAGATCGGACGGTGAATTCATAACGTCCTGCATACGTTCTAGGCGACTTGAATTGACTACGAACCAGAACTTGACTAATCGTACCCAATATGGCTTGACTTTCTTCAAAAAGGGTAAAAACCGTTTTTTCAACATCTTTTCACAATCCCTAACAAAACCAACAAAAAAAAACAACCCAACCGTTTTATCTAACCGCGTTGCTTTCAGATGCTCGACACAGCCTCACTCAACGCGGCACTGGTCGTCTTGCCGCAGTCCTTCGCACTTCACGCTCAAATTCGTCCGGTTCCCACGGTTCAAAGAAGTCTGATGCGAATCTCTGTGCCAGACATTGTGCTCGAGGAGAGTGAGGAGGTTAGAGTAAGCGTAGCGAAAAGAGTATGGCAACCCGTTACAGAGCTCCTACTCGGAGCCGAGCTCTCCCGATTCCGGCTTCTCGTCGGATGATGGTACCTGCCCGCTGAGACGAAAATTGTGAGCTTTTGATTTTGTGACTAATCCAAGTGAACCAACACTGAAAACAGATCTTCAAAATATACCCTCATCACTTTTTGACCGTAGCGAAAGTTTAAAAAAGTTTTTAAAATTTCTTATACCACTGTTATGCGATATTGGGTAGAATTTTCAATCCAAATCGAGCATACAGAAACATAAAAAACGCAATTCGTCGAAGTTTCAGTCACTTCGAATCTTATAAATCTTCATTTTTCCTGATTATCGGAACAAAATGGGTACAAATTTACGACTCACTCAAATTTTTACAGTACACTTTGTGTACCTCATCACAGTCTCCCCTACCGTACCCCCCTCCCCCCAATGATCGCCTGATTTTCATACAAAAAAGCAAACAAAGCAGTTCACAAACCAAAATTGAACTACAAAACGACGGAAAATAATGATCAGATTGGTTTGCTGATATAGAAGTAAACAAGCATGGTGATAAGAGTAGATTCTTTGAAATGAAAGGAAAGACCAAGGCCATGATTGTAAATCTTGGCGGAATCCCGAATTTTCTGCAGATTTTATGACTGCGAAAGAATGGGAAGGAAGGTCGTTAGCATGTGACCATTTGGTGGTTCTTTGGTGCCTGCGGACGATTTTATGTGAAGTCCCAATAATGAGTGGAAGAAATATTGATATTTCTACAAATATTGAGATTATATTTATAGTTTAAAACAGATTAATTATTAGTGATTTGTATCAAAGAGAAATTGTAGAAGTTTTTGTGAAAATGTTCAAAACGGTTAAATTAAATGGTTGTTTTGAGTAACAGAATTTTATATTGACCATGTGAAACAATTATTTAAAGAAAGAAGGGTACGATAAAAATTTCAACGAAACTCGATTGGTAATGAAAAACTGAATCTTTTTTTACTCAGAATACAGTTTTTTATTAAAAAAAACAACCTTTACAAAATTTTGTAACTGGAATTATATATTGTAATTGTGATTAAACTAAAAATCAAGATTCTACAAAAATGGTTACGGCAGGCCTTGAATCATACAAAAATAGTAATTTCAGGACTTGACTTCTACAAAAGTAGTTGTGTTGAGATTTGAATCTTACGTAAAATAGTAGTTTCAGTACTTGTATCCTACAAAACACAATGTCAGACCGTGACTCCAACATAAATCGTCGTGTTAAGACTAGAATCCTAAGGAAAATATCAACAATGTCAGTACTTGAATCTTAAACAAAACCAGTGTCAGGACTTGACCACCGTAGTGTGTTAAGTTGTTCTCGAGGTCCAATTTAAGATTATAAGCCTCGGATTCACGTTTCACACGAACTAGACTAATCCTACACATCCGATGTAACCTGGCCCAGGTCCATTCTTGATACTCTTCTAGTTTTCTGCGCACTGAGTGCACGAAAACAATCTTCTGCTACAAGCCCCGCCCCCTTTTCTCTCCTCCCTACGAAGTTCAACAGAAGGATCATATCAAGTCTTCCCTCCCTATGGTCTACTCGGTCGAACCACACAGCCCTCTTAGCTTCTATGACAACATTTTTGAGTGTCTTCTAGAAGAAGATGACTACAATAATAATCATCAACCACCGCTTTTCTCGCAGTCCTTGCCGAATTTGGGGTAAATTTTGATGATTTTTCGCTTTTTCCCGGCTTCTCATTTCTGAATTGACATTTCTCGACGGTTCTCGCTGAAAAATAGTATTTTTGAGCATTTTTATACTACTTGGGACTGTTTGTCAGTGGCTTCTGACGATTCTCGACGATTTCCTGCTTTTTCGGTTTTTTCATCTAGTAATGTGACGTTTTATTGACGGTTCTCGCTGGAGAAACAGTATTTGTGAAATTTGCCTTTTTTCTCATCATTCTGCATCTTTCTCAGTTTCTTGAAAAATTGTTTGAAAGGAAATGTTAAAGTTACAGACCACCCAAGGAAAGATTGTCTAGAAATCTTCGAAAATTGAATCTTCAAAAGATGACTATAATAAGAATCTTTAACATCATCGAAAAAAGCCCGCGGGTTCGAGTACATTACTTCTTTGGTAAAAACGTTGACATTGATACGTTTGGATTGGGGTGTTTTCGAATAAGTTGATGATTAATCACCTAGTCGAGTTGGTATCGAAACCGTTAATACGTGAAAACATTCGATAATAAGCTGTACATTCGGTCAGAATTGGAAGATATCCTTTCTGAGAGGACTTTATTCATTTATGTTTGAAAAATTATTGAAATTTTTTAATGATCCACAAAGTTTCAAAGAAATGGCACAGATTTAAATAATTTTCATTTTTTAAATAATTTTATGAACTTTCGAAAAGTAAGTTGATCGGAGCTAAATTCAAAAACGCGCTAATGTAATTATAGCATGAATTAAGAGCTTTTGATCATTTTCATTGAGTATGAACGTTCTGAATGTTGCCCAGAGAGAAATTGAGTTGATGCGAGCTATGGTAAAAATCGCGTTACTGTAGGTGACGTAGCGGTCAGAACGGGGGCGGTATGTTCTGGAAAGTATTCCCCATTGATATCTAAACCGATTCTCCCCCTTCTCTCTTCTCACATACAACTGATCACGTGATACCTAAACAAACATGTGCGATTGAGACATGTGAAGATCACACAAAGAAAGACACCTCGAAGTACCGTAGTGTAGCAACAACACATCATTATCAGCTGATGATCACATCGAACTCTATAATGGACGGGGGTAAGGGTGATGTAAGAGGTGATCTTGATGTGTATGGGTTGGACTTTGGCAGTGTTACTGTAGTAGGGGGTAGGACCTCCCGAGGGTTTCCCCGATTTCATTGAAAAGTACAGTTTTGAATTGTGTAAGATGTGAGTTCGGTGTTTGGATTGGACTTGGGCTGTGATACTGTAGGCCCAACTGACCTATCTCTCGCGAACTTCGCCGAAAAATACAGTTTTCGGTGATGCAAGAGGTGATCTTGGTATTTGAGTAGGATTACTGCAGGTCTAATCGGCAGATCTCCCGCGGGTTCCAGTGATAGTGCTGTAGAAGTTTAGGATGTGTCTATGTCGCCGACCTACCCCGGGTTTCGCCGATTTCTTTGTAAAATGCATTTGTCAGTACCCTTGTAACAGTGGTGAAGAATAGAAATTGACCATAGAATACAGTACCGATGATAAAATTGAAAAAAAACGGAAAATGACAATAAATTCAATGCAAAATTACAGAGAAAGAGCGAAAACTCTACCATCGGCGCTTCGGCGATCAAGGTCGAAGCAGCAACATCAGAGCAAGAAAAGTGTTCGATTTGCCGATTCGCTTGGTCTTGATCTGGAAAAGTTGCAGTATTTTGTCGAAGAAGAGCAACAAGTTAGGTAAGAAACGAGTTTTCTCTTAATTTCGGTTGAAATGTCGAGGTTTTCCATTGTTTTTGCAAAAAAAAAATGAAGTTTTCCCATTTTTAGATTGAAGAGTGGAAATTTCCTCTTGCGTTCGGTTGAAAAGTTTAGTTTCACCTTGATTCTTGTAGAAAACGGTGCATAGTTTTCTCCCTAACTTTGTCGGAATTCTGAAGTTCTTTTTTTTGGTCCTAAACTGAAGTTTTCCTCTCATTTCTAGTCATAAAATGAAAATTATTTTGATTTTTGTCAAAGAATGAAATTTTTCCTCTCAGTTTTGATCGAAAAGAGAAGTTTTACTTTGATTCCGAGTGAAAAAAAAGGATGTTTGAACATTTGAAAAAAAAAATTCCACCAAAATTTTTTTTGTGTTTCAAAATGATAATAACATGGTTCTCGTTGTGAATTCGCTTTCTTGCAAAATGATTTTCATCAAATGAAAACAAAAATAAGTCGGAGTTTATTTTTTCTAATTTATTTAACTGTAAAGAAATTTCTTGTAAATATAATAAATTTTCCAGCTTCTACCTGCCTACGGCTGTGACGTCATCGACGACGACGTCAGCGAGGAGACCAGCACCACCACCATCATCAGCTACAGTAATCAAATGTACCACACCGGCCTGTAGTTCTCGCCTTGTTCTGAGCAATTTCGCGTACCGTAGTCAAGCAGAATACAATCACACGACGAGAGAAAAGAAATTGTGTGTAACTGCACTACGAGCATCAGGAACTACCGTAGTCGGACAAGTAAATCTGCTCAATATAGCGTTCGATAAGACGGTGAGTTGTAAATTTGATTCATTTTTGAGTAAAACAAATGAACTTTTGAGTTATTTTATGTTTAGAGAAAATGCGGGAAATTTGAATGATTTTCAAGAAAAATGAGTAGAATTTGACTGTTTTCTAGTGGTTTTTACAGAAAATGCAAATAATTTGACGGATCTTCTAGAAAATAAGTGAACTTCGAGTGATTTAAAAGAAAATTCGAAAAAGTTGACTGACTCTCTCAAAAAATGAGTAAAAATTGACTTGTTTCTGACAAAAATGTGTGTTATTTGAACTTTTTTGAGAAAAAAGAGTTACTATAGGATATATTATAATTATCCCGTCTAAAAAAGTTGACTTTGATTTTTTTATCACTTAACACAAAACCTTTGAAAAATGAAATTAACCAACTAGTTTTCCAGGTTATTGTTCGCTATACGATTGACGGCTGGAAGTCGACCCACGATGTGTCGGCAAAGTTCAGTCACAAAATTCACGAAAACCACGATTTGGATGCGTTCAATTTCTCAATTTACCTCCCGAATCGAATAGAGGTTAGTTTTTTGAGCGTAGCGAGGGTATTTGAGCGTAGTTAGGATCGTTTTGTGAAAATTGAGTGTAGTATCTATAAATTGGAATAGTTACGACAATGTTTCGATCGTTCTCATAATTATCAATTTTTTATCATTAAATCCGAACGTAGAGAGGTTATATGGAAGATATGAGCGTAGCGATGTTGGAGTCTGATAGTCATACTACGAAAATTAAATTCAGAAAAAGAGACTATGAATTTTCGAAATTCATAGTAAAGAGCAATCAAAATTATCGAACTGTTTGAAATAATCCGAGCGTAATGAGTGTAAATGAAGGATCTGAGCGTAGGGAGACTAATACTAACCATTTCAGACCGGAAAATGCGAGTTCTGTGTGGTATACACAGTTATCGGCCAAGACTACTGGGACAACAACGATGGCATGAACTACGCCATCGACGTTGTCAAAGATAACGTAGCTACGATGACATCACTCCCGTTCCGGCCGGCTCCAGTGAGGAAATGGAGCCAGAGGTCCCGACAAATCAAGAAGGTTTCCCAGATTGACGATTCGGATGATTACGACTTCACGTACAGAAGAACCCTTTGAATCAGAGTTGAGCGGGATGCTGATACAAGTACTAACCCTTCCCAATGTTGCTCGACTAGTCAGATCGGACGGCATTCCCGCTCAACTATGTGGTCCAAAAAGATAACTTCACAAAGATTGTAGATGATCTCAAATAACCTGTAATAAAGGGGTCCAGACCGCCCGTAATATCGGCTCCGTGAGCCTTACTTGTAGATTTAGATGGAGTGTGAATTTGAGTTTTCCTAGTATTTCAAAAAGTGAACTACCTTTTCGAATCTAGGAATTACTTTTGAAAACCTAGAACGCCCAAATCTCGCACTCCACAGATTGTAGAACCTTCCGATTTTTCATGTGATTTGGTTCAATTTTCACTCATTTTTATATATTCTTGTTCTTTCCATCAGGATTTTTTACTAGTACTGTATATAGAGAAGAATGATCTCATATTCAT
>OZ022253.1:4487520-4490020 GCA_963978915.1 Caenorhabditis parvicauda
GTCAGTCACCCAGTCTTGGCGTCTGGTGGCCTATACTCTTTACGCCGTAATCTTATTCCTTCGAGTTTTGGTAGTTTTACATCAGTTCTAAACACTACACATAGCTTCCTCTACCTGTAAAAAAGTCTGGCCTCCGTAAATCGGTTACTTAGTACCGTAGCAGTTTCTCCTTGAAATACAAGAACGATTTACGTAATGAGCCTTTAATTTCGATGGACTGAAAGTAAGAATAATAATTCAAATCCACAAAGATCTAACTGTTCGTTGTGAGAGTTCCGACCCCTCCGTACTCATTCTGCAAAAATGAGATTAGAGCGCGTTTGAAAACTGCATGAAAATTTTATCATTTGACCTGTTTAACACATCTGGATAGGTCTCAACTCTGGATGTGAATTATGATGAAGGTCGTTTCCTGTCAAGTGATAAAACATTCTGAATCTAATAAATTTGATCTTGATCCTCAAAAACTTCTGGAAATCGAGGTATTCTGCAAGTCGAGTTAGAGTCCCCGAAAACCTGTAACTTCATGGCTCAGAATCTTGTGAAACTAAAATTTTCATCCATCCCAAACGTATCTGAACCGATAAAAATCAAAATCTCAACATTTTTCGGAAAGAAAAATCGAAAAATTTTGAAGTCGGAAACAAAGTGTGAGCTTTTGATTGGTATCGATTTCTATAGGATTAACAAAAATTAGAGTTTCACTTTATTCTGAGTCTTCTTTTTGAAGTTAGAGGCCTTCAAAATTGACCTCGACGTTTGAAAAAAAGTGAGCGTAGCAATAGGGGCGTTCCCTTTTTTCTACTAATTATTTGATTGAAAGTCGATTTCTGTGAGAAATAACCGAAATTGAAATTCGCTTTTGAAAGCACCAAACTTGTTTTCTATTCAGCATTATGCAACTAATCTTCTTACCAAACTTGACTATTCAGTTTACACTCGATTTTTTTTTTGATAGTTCGACAACACTTTTCTATGTGAAATACTCTGTTTTCACTGAAAGTTGTCTATTTTTCATAGAAATTCTGATTTTACAGCATTTTTGCATAGATTTACATAGTTCTTGAGATTTTTTGTCCTAGGGAATATTGACCACCCAAGCAGAAAACGATTTTCGAGCTAATTTTTTTGAAATGTCTATTTTCACAACAATTTTGCATAGATTAACAAAGCTTTGAGACTTTTTTATCCTAAGGAATGTTGACCACCAAAGAAGAAAACGATTTTCGACTTACGAAAAATGTAGAGAAACCGCTTTTTAACAACAATCTTGTGTGAATTTACATATTTTTGAGACTTTTCTGTTAAAGCGGTATTGACCACACACGTATAAAACAATTTTTGAGCTATTATTACAGAAAAAAAGAAAATACAGTTTCTTATGTCATTTTTACTCTGATTTCTATAGGCCACCCACGTAGAATACGATTTTTGGTCTTTCAGCTAATATTCCGAAGATTTTGCTAGGTTCCCATGGCGAATAGACTGTTTCAGTGAAACATGGCCACCCAAGTGGAAAACTACATTGTGACTCATTCTCCCATTTCCAAATCTTTTCATCCAAAAAAAAAAGAGATGAATATTCCTACGTGAAAACGTGAAATTCATCCTGCCTGCCACGTTATTTTCAATTCTTGAAAATATCATTCAGAATCAAGAATGCCCAATTGCCCACGCTGCCAGAAGCCGGTCTACTTTGGTGAGTTCAATCCTGCCGGGTGATCATTTATTCTTGCTTTTCCAGCTGAGCGAGTCACTTCAATCGGTTTCGACTGGCATCGCCCGTGTCTAAGATGTGAGAACGACGCTTGTAAGAAGACCCTGGCTGCTGGAGGTCATTCTGAGGTGAGGAGAAAGAGAGAGACGGAGAGAGAGAGAGAGAGAGAGAGAGAGAGAGAGAGAGAGGGAGAGAGAGAAGAGAGAGAGAGAGAGAGAGAGAGAGAGAGAGAGAGAGAGAGAGAGAGAGAAAGAAAGAGTGAGAGAAAGAGTGAGAGAGAGAGAGAAAGAGTGAGAGAGAGAGAGAGAGGGAGAGAGAGAAAGAGAGAGAGAGGGAGAGAGATAGAGAGAGGGGGAGACAGGCCACGCCCACTCTGCAGTCGCCGCACGAAACTCTTGCAATTACAGAGAGAAGGAAAGCCGTACTGCAACAGGTGCTACGGAGCTATGTTCGGACCAAGAGGATATGGACACGGAGGTGTCGAGTCTCACACATTCCATCATGGACAGACCGGACAGGTGAGAGAGAGAGGGAGAGAGAAAGAAAGAAAAAGAGAGAGAGAGAGAGAGAGAGAGAGAGAGAGAGAGAAAAGTGCATGGCTCAGTTTGACCTACCTACAGTAACCTCAAATCTTTCAGGTTTAGCACTCGATCATCACCGACCGTGGGAACGTCCCAAATCGCCATGTTGTCTCCTATATTTAACTTTTTTCCACATTCCCGATGCCCTCTACCTTAAAAATTGTTCGAAAAGTTAACAAAAACCGAAATTGTACAATTTTCG